>CM053784.1:115335826-115455826 GCA_028749045.1 Cupressus sempervirens
ACACACACACACACACACACACACACACACACACACACACACACACATATCACACTTATATAATATATGTACGTATGTATGTATATATACTAGTCTCGTAAGTTTAACCGACTAAAGCTATCAAACACCAGCATGCTTGAAGCTCCAACTTTTTGGCCCTTTGCTTATCTTCAGTAGCTTGAGCCACCAATTAGCTTCTCCTTGCATTGTCAAAATATTGATTGTTCCTTGGTAAAATCTGTAAGGGATTTTCTTTGGCCTTTTTGGAAATCTCAACCATTTTCTGCTTCTTTCTTTTCTAATGAGCTCATTCTAAGCTTTTTGGTTGGTCCTCATCATCACTAACTTCCATAATAATGTCTTGATTAGCAGACTCAAGATCTACTCTCTTTCTGATCTACTTAGGAACTTGAGATGCAATCTCATCAAAACTTTCAATGCATTTATTGAACCTAGACCAATAGTCCACTTCATGATAAAACCCTTTGAAAGATGGATTAGTCTTTTCAATTTCTTGCTCAATAACCATCACATCTCTAAATTTTATCATCCTCTCCCTACATACATTATCATCCAAAAAAATTTCAATCACATCTTCCTCCCATAAACCCTTGGTTGGAGGCAGGTTGTATCCCCTCATTTGCATCAGTGCATTTCTAACTACACTATAAGAGTCATATGTTCTTGCAGAAACAGTTGGCAACTTATGATTTCTTAGGAAGGCATCAACTTCCTCGATTGCCTTTTTGTCAATGTTAAAATCTCCAATTTTGGAGCATCTACACAAAATATATGCCCTTCCTGATATCTTGACCTAAGTATTATGCATTTAATGAAACCAATTGGAAAAAAACTCCACAATCCCTAGTTTTTCTGGAACATATTTTGGGAGAAGTGTTCGAATTACAATAAAAAAAGGTAAACTTCTGAGAGGGGGGAGTGAATCAGTGCTTTAAACTTTGACCTGTAAAAATATTCACCACACATCCATCTCACATATTCAATAAGTAAATTGAAATACCATGTAAAGCATACACATCTAAATCATGTAAACAAGTAAGCATTCACACATATATGAGACAAGATGTGATTACCCAGAAACCCTCCAATGAGAAGGTAAAATTGGGGTGGGGATGACACCCACAAATATTCACTACTATAGTAATAAAGTGTATCCAATGAAGGTTACAGTGTCTGATCATGAACCATGATCTACCTTGTGAAAGGTCTACCTTGTTAAAAGCTTTCAAAGATTGTCAGGTCTTACCCTATTAGAAGATTTCAACACCCTGTTAGAAGTGTGCCTAATTAAAGGACTTCAACTCACGATTAAGTAAGCACCTTGTTAGAGGATTTCAATACAATCTATTAGAACTACTCTGTTAAGAGATTTAACTAATTCACCTATTAGAATGTCTCAACAATGATCTCGTGGTTAGCACTTTGATGCTTGATGATTGATCACCTCTATTATGCTATGTAATTGATCCTTCTTGATCATATGACTCTCTATTATTCAATATTTCCTTCCTTTGTTCTCCTTTAACTGATTCTACAATACAATTCAAATCATAATACCTTGATCACCATGAATGTCTTGGTTTGCGCATGCAAAACTCTCCTTGATCATTCATTCAATCCCTTTCATGCTCTTAGAAATTTTAGGGTTTGTCCTCCTTAAGAAGAGCTAGGTGACTTAGGGTTAGGTATGAATCAACGACTGTGATTCACTCATATTGCTACTTAAGCCTTCCCTTTACCTGATTGGGTGCATGTAATGCATAAGGATTTCAACTTAAGATTTGTCCTTGTCACCAAAATATTGTAATTCAATATTTAAGTCAGCTAAAAAATGGTTTACATAGAAGTTTGTGCCAATACAAATAAATATTACAAAACTGTGTTACTCGGCATCTGAAGTCCCTAGTGCTTGGCACATACTGACTTCAATACTATCACTCGACATCTGAATGACTCGGCATGCACTGCTTTCTCAGCTCCTGAATCACTCAGCATATACTATCTGCTCGACACTTGAGTGACTAGGCATATGAGTGACTCGACACTCATTGTTTACTCGGCATGATCTAACTTATATGTTGTGCTCGACATATGTTACTTGTTCGACATGAACTAAGTAAATGACTTAAGTGTATAGACACTCACTAGTCAAAACCATTTTGAGATCAATAATCTCCCGCTTTGACATGAGTGTCAAAAAACACTTGAGCATACGTTAATACCTCTTATCTTACAAGCATAACATAAATTCTTATTCAGCTTCTATACAAAATTTCAAAATATCAAAATTTTGCAACATGACTTATACCTCAAAATCTTATAACTCCCTCTAAGTTGTTTGATCTGTTCTGTACTATATTCTATATCAAAATCTTTCTCCTGCTGAGTAGATTTGCCTCAACTGATACTCTTTCACTATTTTTAGTGCTTACTTTCTCTTGTTTCTTACTCTCCTTGCTTCCCCATAGCTCTCACTCCCCCTTTTTGACACTGATGTCAATGGTTTATACACTAATGGTGTATTTGTCCAAAAAATATTTATGGACCTCAAGAATAATGTTAAGAGTTGCATCTCAATTATCACATGCTACCTCCAAAGACTTAATTTGGATGGCCAGCTTGGCAGCAAGGTGTACTAGGCCATCTAATGTAGAAAGATTGGGGTCTTTCTTCATTAGAGTTTATGCATAGCCTAGCTCCTTGTGTAGAATCTCCATGTGAGGAGTCAATGTATTCTAGATGCTAATCAGTTTAGCCCTTATGTTGGCTTCATCTGCTTGTAGTGTTGTTATTTGACTTTGGGTTCACAACATGGTCCTAAAGTGTTTCTCACTTTGAGTTGGAGTCATGAGCAATTTTGCACTTGATGAGTTCATTTGACTCTCCAAGCTGAGGATGTGATTCCTTGTCTCTATGTGAAGAGTGTAGGATTACACAATTTGGTGTACAGAGAGAAAATATTCTCTAGTATCTTCTTCACACTTTCTACCTTAGTTGCTAATGCAACTTGTATTAGTGCTATATCACTGAATATCTTATCATTTTCTTTATTTTGAAACTTCTTCTCAGACCATTCTAATAATTTGGCATTGGTATCCAGGTCTGTATCACTTACTCTTTCCACTATGTTGGTCAAATTGTCAATGATTGGCTTTGTTTCATCTGGAGTAGGCAGACTGAATGCATCTAAGAAAATGTCTTTGATATCAATCAAATCTTGCTTCTGCCTATGCTCCCTTTTGAGTAGTTCTTGATGTTTCTTTCTTGCTAGGTCCTCTTGAAGTATACCCACCTACTCAATTATTATTGTTGCAAGATCAAACTTGGGCAATACAATTTCTTCATCTAGGCTAACATCTCCATAAGTTATTGCCTCTTCCACCTTAGATGAGCTAGGACTTGGCACTAAGAATTGCAAAGGTGTTGCATCTGTGCTCGACCTTTGAAGAGTTTGATTAGAAGGAGTTCTTGATTTTGGTAATGTCACCAATGCTTGGATGGCTACTAGCTCCTTCAACTTGGATGTCAAATCTGTCTCTTCAGGCTTGCCCTTTTCTGCCTCTTTGATTTCAATTGCACCTTAAACTTGTGTTGGAGGTGTAGGTACATCTACCTGACCTATTTGACTTGTAGTCCCATCATTGCCATGGGTGTACTAACAGTGCATCCTATTGTCTCCTTCCTTTGATATACAACTAATGGTTGTGAAGGTTGTACACGTGTGACTTGAGGAGTGAATGTAGTTGTTTCTTGTGGTTTCACTTCCTCTCTTGCCATCATAGATTTTGACTTTTGAATTTCATCAACACTTACCAATATAGGGTTGTCACATAATTTGGCCTGTAGTGTGGATTAGTCAAGTATTATTTTCAAATCTTCCTCTATTAGGGGATTGATGCTCAAAGTAGTTGAATAAAAAACATCCTTTACTATAATAGTTTCAGTACTTACACTTATTACCTATGGAGGGGTGGACTCGACATTTGTGTATCTTGTACAGTCTTATCTTGTTGTTGCTCTTCCTCAATTGTTGCCTACTTATCAACATCCATATCAGTTCCTCCCTCAAATGTGCCTTCTTCATTGTTATCCTCTTCATCATCTTTGACCTCAATAGGTTCTTATTCATCATCTTTGATTGTGGCTAGTCCATATGTGATCTTCCACATTTGTTTGGACTTCTTTACAACATCCTCTATGTTGTTTTTTAATATGTTAAATGCCCAATATTTAGGTGCAAATCTGACAACACATTTCTTTATGGCTTTAGACATTTGTGCCTTGCTAAGTTCTGGCATAACTTGAGTGAGGGCTATCTCCCTAATTTGCTTCTTTGTATCCAAATAATAGTGCCATTTTTGCTCAACTCTTTCATATAAACTTTGAGGTATTGAGTTGGCAATTTCTAGAGGAGCCTTCTTAAAAGTAGCCATCATGGCATATATTGCCTCCTCTACTTGATTTTTCTCAATATTTCCAAGGTTATCGAATTCAATGTGAGAGAAACCTAAAAAATCAACATTGTTTCTTACACTCTCACATAAATTATCTAGGTCTAAGGATGGATTGTGACTCACCACTTGGAATTGGCTATTGCCATCAGATTCGGTCCTCTCCTGATCAAATTTAGCTTGAGAAACATACTTTCTTCTTGGTCTTTTCTGTGGTCCACCTTCTTTCTCTTTAGGCTTGACTACCTCTTTTCTTCTTTTTAGTAGGAGTAGATGCCTCCTTGACTTCTTCTCCCTCAACACCTTCTGCAACTTCTATCTCCTCCTCTTGTTGACCCTCTCCTTGACCTCGTGTTAGAGCCAAAGGTGCTTGAGCCTATGTTTCTTCTTCTTCTTCTTCCTCTTCCATGGCTCCACCAATTTTTTTATTTAGTTTCTTTATTAACTTGTTCTTCTTTCTTATTACAAAGGCAATCTTCAACTCCATAATGATTTTTGATTTGGCCAATTCACGGTTACCAAATGCTTTGGCATTGTTGTCTACTTCTTCTACTAGTAATGTTGTGATTGCTACAGAGGCCTCATCAACATTTATCTCATATCCTAATGGCCTTAGCCATCTCACTCTAGGAATTGTTGCTTGAACATATGTATGATCAGTGTCAACTAGGAAGAAAACATCATTATAATGTTTCTCCACTAGTGAGACTGGTATCCTTAATCTCTTCTTCGTAGATTGTTTGAAATCTTCAAAATAACTAGTCATTACCGACTCAAAGTTATTTCGTAATTGTTCAATGAATTCTCCTATTTGTACTCAATGTTATTGCCTAACTATTCAATGAATTCTCCTATTTGTACTACAATGGATCTATTTGTCTTCCATGCAACCTTGCCAAATGTAGGAAATGTATTTTGCACATAGAAGAAAATATGTACCAAAATAGACCCCAATTTGCATCGAGCACTCTTTGTTTTCCTTATTGTTCTGAGGTTTTCAATCAATTGTTGCAACTGCAACTCTAGAAGATCATATGTATGATCTTTCTTCACAATCTTGTAGCCCATGTCTCGTACAATGCAAGGTACACTGTTTAATCTGCTTGATTGATAAAACTTGTGTACTATTACCCTCACTACAAAAACTATCAGGGGATCTATGATTATATCAATTGTCATTCCCCATTTGTTCCATACAACCCCTTTGTTCTTTTCAATAACTTCTTTTGACTCACTTCTCATAGTCTCTAGCCGATCTAAGGTTGGACACCCCGTTACCCTATGAATAATTTTCTTTGTGATTTTAACCAGCCCATTATCTAACCATACTAAGCTATCATGAATTCTACTTAAGACAATCCTTATCCACTCAAATTTGAAGACATTCAAAAAATCTAGGGCACAAGTTAACCCTTTCTTCTCAATAATGTTGCATTCTGCCTTCAATGCTCCATTTTCACATAATCTCCCATACTCTTCTCTAATTTCCATGTCACCCATGCTACCAGTTTTGTAGGTATAACAATTCATGACATCTTGTATCATTAAGACTCGCAATGGTATCATAGACAACGCACTGGAGGGATCCTACTTATATGTTATGTCTGAAATAGCCTTGAAAATGTAAGAATTCGGTATAGCTCTGATACCATGTAAGAATTTGCCTCAAGGAAAAATTCACCCAAAACCAAGAAGCACAATAACTAGCACAAAAGACCAATAGAGTATGATCAAAATAACAACATGATATTCAATTCATTGTAATTGATTTGAATTGATTTGCGCACTAGAGATGCCTGTATATAAAGGCCTCTAAGATGCATCTAGAATGCTTAGGAGTTAGCAATATGATAAGCTCCACAACTAAGCACATGTCCACTAGGAATGGGTTATCTTCCATTAAGCATAGGAGTTAGTGTGACGTTGAGAGGATAAGCCTACACAGGTGTGTCACATAAATTTATGTTGTAGACACCATGTGCTAAATTGAGAGTGTGAACAATCATGTTGTCAACATAACAACTCAGTTGATTATGCAAAATCTAGTGTTGTAGACACCATGTGCTAAATTAGAGTTGCTTACTCTTGTTGTCAACAAAACAACTTATATGAGTGTGCATACTCCAAGTTGTCTAACCTAATAAATTATAGAATAATGCATTTATCCTAAGTAAACTTAAGTAAAGCATAAATAATAATTATTTACACTAACACCCCCCCTTAAGTGCAACTTAGGAAAATACACTTAAGCTCACAAAAGCTACGATGAAATGCATAATGGGTCCTAGCTACGAGGTCGTGTTAGGTACCCAAGTACAAATGCAATGCACTAAATGCTATGTAAGGCAATGCAATCTCTCTGCAAACATGGAAAAAGGGAAAACCTCGTGGGAAAAATGCTACCCCAAAAAGAGAGATAAGTACAATAAAGAAAGATGCACAATTGAATGGAGTAATCAAGACACCCCCCCATTATGACATACATCATGCATATACAATAGTGAATCCCTCGAAGAAATCCCCCCCTTAGCGAAGGATCTCAAAATGATAACTATCTGATGACAAAAGAAAATCCAATGCCTACAAACAACATTTCTCCCTTTAGGAAGAAGATACACCGGATATAGGTGCAAGTATGCTTCCCACTATGGATAGGAAGATGGAAGAGGGATCCAAATGTAGTATGTGGTGGATGTTGCCTTTGAAGTCTACTTAGATGTCAACAAGTCCTTGATAAATGAAGATGCCACAAACCAATCTGGTGGATGCCCAAGAGAAGGTGGCAAACAAGGGAACATGTCCATGTATGAAGTTGAAACAACCTCCAAAGACGATGAAGCATCCTCGTAGGAATATGGAGGAAGAGAAGCAATGTCGCCTCCCTTCAATGATGTAGGCATACCCATGCTAGAAGCTCCTTGATGATTGAAGAAGATACACCATGAAAGCTGAATGATGGTCCTCCTTGTAGGAAGAAATGGTGTGATAGGTGTAGTAGAGAAATCTCCCCGACTGATAGGAAGAATCCTCAAAAAATAGGATGTCTGAGGAATTTGGAATACAATCTCCACAGATTGATATGACTCCTCATAAGTGAAAGAGTCCTTCTCCATCTGCTGTAAAGAAGCCACAAGCATGTTAGCACAAACAAGTGGTTGAGGGTCAGAGTGTACCCTCACAAAAAGTAAAGAAGTATTCTCAACAAAGAGAAGATTGATGTCATCAATGATGTCTCCCACATCTTCAATGTGAAACTCCACGAATAACCCTATAATGTCTAGAAGGAAGTCATCCCATGAAGCTAAAGTAGGAAGACATGGTATGTCCTGTTGCACTAAATCAGGAGCATTTGTAGTTGGAACTGGATCAGTAGAATCAATAGGAGTATCAGGAGGTGTGATCTCATCTAGAGTTGGAGGAACCATTACTGAAGCGACTAAAGATAGAATGTTCTCTGGAAATGGAGTAACTATGGGATCTCCATATTCTTTCCAAAGAGCCATCCAAATATCATAAGGGTGAATGGGCTTTTTTTATGACATGCCAACAATTAGAACTGATACTAAACATAATGATATCCAAAAATATGTTAACAGGTGGTTGTTCTTTAGTGGAGGAGATCAATTCGTTGGAACATAAATAAGGAAATACTTCATTATGCTCTTTTCGTAGATGATCAATGATTAAAGCACTCCATTTGTGATAGTTCCTTTTTGTCAACGGGGGTCTAACTTCACGTCGACATCTGAAACAAAACTCCATTAGATTAATGTATGTATGCACCCCCCAAAATTAAGAAATAATCAATCAACCCCCCCTAATATATGATTTGGCACTTTATAAGTAGTGTGATTACAATGGGACACTTTGTCAATTTTGACCTTAGTGGGCTTCTGATTTTGCTATTTACAACCTCGTTTTAGAGTTCAAATCTGGAACTTTACAATGTACAACAATTTGGAAGCAATATAATGTAAAGAAAGGACCTATTTCTGAAAGTGATATTTTTGTCCACAAAAGCCTATAATCTGATTGTAGATCTAGAAAGCAGATGAAAAATTATTCACTTTCAAAAAAAAAAGAACCTGTTTATGTGTCCAGATGAGCCTGTACTAAGCATTTGAGGTTGCAAAAAATAGGATTTGCGACTTGTAGAAAAATTCAAGAACAGAGAGCTCAAACATCCTACACCAAACAAAAAAATTTGCTTGCAAAAAGGAGTCCATATGAGGAAGATATCACTGTTTGAAAATCACCTCTGTTATTATGTTTCTTGAATCATTGCAGTCGCGCCTCCAAAAATTAATTGACTCTAAATTTCACCTCAGGTGTCCAATTTTGGTGAAACAAAAGTCAATTTGGGGGTTTTTTAACCTTCTGAATCTGATGCCAATATCTAATTAGCATCAACAAGCTCCAATCTTCACCTGCAAAAAAATCTCCTACTAGCTTGATGGCCTAAAAAATTTCGGACAAAATACGTAGATCTGAAAAATAATGCAGAGAAATTATAGAGACTGAAATAATAAAATATGCAGATCTGAAAACTAAATTCAAAGATCTAAAATGATCATACCAATTTCGCAAATCGGGCCTTTGGGTGTTGGTTTGCAAAAAAAATTTGCCTCAATTTTGACTATGGCCCAATACAGGTGAATTTATAGTCAATTTTCATCGAATCAACACTCCATACACAATGGTGATGTCCACTTTGACTCTAGATGCTCCCAATATCTATGGATACTCTAGATCTGAGTCGACGTGTCCTTAGAGAGGTGAAGCAAGAACGGTCTCCAATGGCTATGAAATGACGCTCCTATGGCTCTAATACCATGTAAGAATTTGGTATAGCTCTAATACATGTAAGAATTTTCCTTAGGGAAAAATTCACCCAAGACCAAGAAAACTAGCACAAAAGACCAATAGAGTATGATTAGAATAATAATATGATATTCAATTCATTGTAATTGATTTTAATTGATTTGTACACTAGAGGTGTCTGTATATAAAGGCCTCTAAGATTGTCACACTTGTTACCATATAAAGGGCTAGGATTGTTACACTTGTAACACACGAAATAGTTCTTCTCTCCATTAGATGTCTCTCCATCATTGGATATGTTTTCTGATCTTCCTCCTTCATTACTTAGAGGGTTAGTATCCCTAGACATTCTACTATTTGTATTATTATCATCAAACTTAGGTTTCTTACATTCTACTGCCTTATGTCCATAACCATGGCAATTATAACAATAGAAATTAGTAATGGTTTTAAAAGATTTACATATGCAATCTCTTTTCATGTATCCAACCTCATTGCATATGAAGCATCTACCTTTGAACTTACGTCTTACTTCCTTGGGTGGTTCATCTTGCTTAGGTTTATCAACTTGCTCTATTTGCTTAAGTTCAGCAAGTTTAGCTAACAAATCAATTAACTCAACTTCCTTTGATACTTCAGTAGATGTGCTTGATTCTACCTTACTCAAATCAGATTCCTTAGGGGATTCAATAACTAGATCAGGTTCTCTTCTGATTTTAACTATCTTGGTTGATTTCTCTCCAATCAAATATCCAAGTCTTGTCTTGTCATAAGAAGGTCTCTGATGAAATATCTACTGATCTATCTTCTCACTACTAGAATAAAGTTTCTCTAACTATTGCTTAGCTTGTGCCAATTCTCCTTTTACAATAATGTTGTACTTCTCTAACTCAACATGTTCAATCTTGATAGTATCTAGTTCAAATGTAACTTGACTTAATTGGGATCTAAGATCTACATTCTTAGTTTTCAGTTCTAGTTTATTCTTGCCACCATTTTTCTTAAGAATTAACTTAAGCTCAACAATTTTTAGTTCATGTTTCAAGATATCATTTTCTTTCTGAAGATCTCGTACTTCATCATTATCATTAGTCTACACAATTGATTCCTTGCCAGATTCTAAATCATCAATTTTGTCTTTGAGTTTGCAATATGGACTTTTTGCATCTTCATATTTGTCTTTCAGGTTATCTCTTTCTTTTGTAAGAAGATCAATCTGCACAAGAGCTTCTTCTAGGTTTTTTTTCAACTATTCCATATTCTCAGGGATCTTACTTAAGATGTTGAACTTCTTCAAAGTAACTGGGCTTTGATATGAATTGTTGGAAATAGATAATACTTCGAGGGGGGGGTTGATTTAGTATTCTACAAACTTTTGCTGATAATTGAATATTGTTAATTACTTTATAACTTTTATATGAAAGTAAACCAACAATGTTGAATAGTAAATACAACCATGCACATAGATAACTCATAACACCATTCTTTGTTAACTAGGAAAACCTTGGCCAAGGGAAAACCTTGGTGGGGATGATACCCACTAGATGATTCACTAAACAATAGAATCATGTTAAGGATATTGACCTTGTTAGGAGTCTATGAAGTACATATAGTGTCTCGAGTCCTTGATAGGAGACTAGGCCTTGTTAGAAACCTTAACCCTGTTAGGATTTGCTTCAACCCTGTTAGGAATTGGTAGAACAAATACAATGTATGCAAGAAGAGCCCACTGCGCTAACATGCAATTATACAATTCAGTTCTTCACAGGAATAGATATACATGCAATACTTGTTGTTTGTTGTACTTTGCACTTGTTATGATCATACATCAGAATTTGCATCACATAAGGCTCTCAAATATATCAAGCTCTCTGTACAATAGTTCACATCACATAACACTTTCTCGTCTATCATAGATAGCACACTTATCTTTGCAAGATAAGATCTTTAGTTATACCTTACATAATTACAAAACTCTACTTAGTCGGCCTTCATGTGTTCACACACTTGACATAATATAAAATAATATTGACATAGTCAGTTCATCATAACCAAAGTAATTCCTAAGGTCATAGATTGCAATTCTCTACTATGCTTTGTTATGCACTGTTAAATACCCACACTAGTATTTTGATCATAACATGCATCGTACTATTTGTACACATCTATGCATTGGTACACACCATCATGAAGCTATTATGAAGCTTTCCTTAATTGTGCATGAGCTAACTCTCAACGAGTCATCCGTATACTTAACATTTGTTCTTTGTGTTGTTGTAAATTGTCTAACACTTAGACAATTTTTTTAATTCTAAATGCATAAATGAAATGTTGAATGTATGTTGCCATAAATGACAATCATCAAGACATCTATTTGACCATATTGCCAACTAGTCAACCTAGTCTAGACTAAGCTGACCTGAGTCAACCTGGTCTAGGAGGATAGGTCCTAGGTGCCTCATAAATCTCTAGAATTTGGTGTAGATGAGACATGGAGATAGTGAATTGAACACGAGATATGGTCAAAAGGGTATTAAGACGATACCTAGAAGGCCATGTTGGAAAGTAAGAGATGATGAAGGAGCATGAAATGGAAGAAGACAGGAGAAAAAGTCTCAAAATAAAGTGCATCCATTTTAAGATGGTACACCCCCTATAGCTATAATTAGGTTGAAGATGAGAGTTTAATGTTTGGAATTGCTTTCTCTTTGCTCTTTACATGAACTTGTTCTTTTTCCTGCCATACTTTTTTGTTGACAACATTTCATAAAGTTTTACCAATGCTTTCATATTGTGTTACAATGACATTATTCTTTCTTCTTCTAGCATAGTTATTCCTTGTGACACTAGGCATTCTTAAATTGTTTATAAATCCATTGAATCTGTAATATCTAGTTGTGTGACCCAAATTATTACAATTGTAACATGTAACAACATAATTTTCATACCTTGGTCCATTTAGATTAACTTGTAATCTATAATCTCTAACTATGTGTCCAAAATTATTACATTTGTAGCATGTGACACCACTACTTATGACATTGTTCATTCCCGAAGATCTTCTAGTTGTCATATTAGGTCTTTCATTTGGTCCTCCATTTTATCGTTGATTAATTTTCTTACATTCATATGGTTTGTGTCCGTAAAACCAACAATTGAAATAATATCTAATAAAAAGTTTTGCATATGATTTAGTTTTACAATCTCTTTTCATGTGTCCATATTTGTTACAAGCATAACATTTTCTCTTGAATAATTTTCTTTGTTCCTTAGGTTCCTCAACCTAATCTGATATATGATTAGGATCTTGTGTAAGTTCTTGCTTCATAATTCTTTCAAGTTCCTTAGGACATTTACCTTCCACATATCCATTCCTTGGCATATTTCCTTGAGCTTCTACAACATTAGTTGCTCATCAAATTTGCTAGTTTTTATTCATAATATTAGTGTACTTCTCAAGTTCCTTGTACTTAAGTTTTGAATCATCAAGTTTAGATTTCACCTTTGCAAGCTATGTGTTCAAATCTTTGGATTCACTAGATTTATCTTTTAGATCTTCTTCATGTTTGTCTTTCTCAAATTTTCTTTCATTTGTTACCTTAAGTAATTGAAGTGAATTGACCTCAAGTTCATGCTTGAGTGCTTGATTTTACTTCTTTAATTTCACAGCCAAATTTAATTCCTTGATATGCTTGGTTAGCTCTTTTCTTTTTGCCCTCGAAACATCAATTTGATCCTCGAGTTTTCAATGTAATCTTGTGCATCCTTGAGTTTAGTTTTTATTCTTTCTTTTTCTTCATTGCTTAACATAGTTCCTCAAGTATTGCTTCATAGTTATTTTGCAAATCATTATATCCATTGGGATCTTCCTCAAGTTGTTAAACTTCAAAGTAACTAAGCTCTAATACCAATTGGTAATACTAAAGGAGGGGGGGGGGGGGGGGGGGGGGGGGGGGGGGGGGGGGGGGGGGGGGGGGGGGGGGGGGGGGGGGGGGGGAGTGGTTGAATCAGTATTCCAATAGTTTTATCCCAATTAAATATTTTGGCACTTAGCCATATGCATGCACAAATGAGTAAACTGAAAAGTAAAGTAGAAAACACCAAGAAACTCATAACGCTATGATTTTTTAACTAGGGAAACGTTGGCTAGGGGAAAACTACAATGGGAATGTTACCCACAAGAAATGCACTAATATGAAAATTATTTGTAAGGAGAGTTGACCCTGTTGGGAGTCTATTACATGCATTTAGTACACGAGTCCTTGTTAGAGGACTAGACATTGTCAGAGGCCTCAACCCTGTTACGAGTTGCATTACAATGAACTCACTACTCATACAATGATATATAATCTATACAATGAGTTATAGATACTATCCCAAAACTATTTGCATCAATATCTTCAATATCTGATTAGTCCTCTATGTATATCACATCTAATCATGCCCATGCAACGATTGATCACTTTTAACCATCAAAATATCAATATACCATTATACATAAAGCTCACATATCATGTGCATAATATAACCATACTTCATATTACCAAAGTGCCCTTCTCATATACCCTTATGATTATCCAATCTACTCGGCCTTGAAGATGAAACATGCAAACAATTTATCCAGATCTTTCTACAAAAACTTGTTAACTGAGGGTTAACATCTAGGATATTGTCCTTGCATTGCCAAGTGATTGAATTGACAAGGCAATTTAATCCTTTAGGCCAAAATGTCTAATCTCTACCTCATACTTGGTACTCTACGATATAGACATGTCTTCATGTTTTCAATCCAACATATGCCAAATGATATACTAATACCAATGAGAAAAATTACATCATATGCAGACTCCATTATATCACAATACAAAATTGTGTCCATTAATACTAATTGAGTGAAGCTGTTTGACTAAACAATACCTCTATTGACAATATACCTGAATTATACTTAGGCATTTTTCACATCCAACAAAAACCAAAACTATACTTAAGTCCATTCAATCTCACCTTCTTAGATTTTTCTCATAAATCACAACATCCATGCATTCATATCTGCCAACTTGCAAATAAGGATAATCCTAAGGTCTCAAAAACTACACAGATGAAACTAGAAAAGAAGGAACTAAGCAAGATAAAAGACAAATTGAGCACACATACATCCATGGTCCATAAAATCACTCAAGGACGGGATCAAAAGGTCTTAAATGTTGGGTTCTTCCATTTTAAGACAATACACTATTGAAACTCTTGATAGAATTATTTGGCTATGCAACATTTCATGTGTATCCCACTATTGTAGGTTCACCCTCACGCATGCATGCACACTCCACCCCCCCTGGCCCAACCCACATAGACATACAAACCATGCTGATGGTTATAAATTCTCAAAATTAGAAAGCATGAGCATCTAAAATGGAAATTGTATAAAGTTCATATCATAAAATCAAAATATTTGAAGAATCAAGTATATTCAATTTTGCACAAAAAGTAACAAGCAATTATATAACATTTTTATTGATCTCGTAGTATGAAAATAAATGCATTTAGTATCATAATGCTGTCATTTTCATAAAAAGAAAAAAGTAGTGAAAATTTAAATAGCACATGTATCCTTTGCCTAATTGTCTTTTATGAAAGAAAGTAGTTCAATTTTTCTTGTGTGTGAGTGGAGTTACCTTTTGGAGAAAAATGGTATTGAATATGGACTTACATAGAAGGAAGGTCCTCTTTTTAGGATCTACTTGTATATTATTTTAAGTTATTTGGCCAAAACTACATGTTTATTTGAACAGACTAATGTTGATTTTTTTTTAAATTAATATGTTTCTTTGCCATATATTGATAGTAGAACAATGCATAATTGCTTGTGTATATATCTTGTTGCACCATGGTTACTACCTACCTATTGTATTTAGGTTGCAAGGCATTTTTTGTGGGGTCCAATATTCTTCATCTTAGAAATAATTACAAGGAAGTGTATGCTTCGTGGCTGGTAGAAAAACAAATAAACTTTGTTATTATATTTTAGACTTTATAGGCACTTGTGTGGGTTGATGCCAATTGAAGACCTCATTGATTATATTCACATGACATACTTGCATATTACTTCTATTTAGATATAGTTTATATTGATACAAGATCCTAAGATGTACCATTTATATATCATATTTTATGTGCCAATACCTAAATTAGGCACTTTTGAATAAGAGATAAAACATGTAATTTTTTAAAAATATTTTGAAGTTATTCTCATATCACATTTCTATATGCATTGTCCTAAAATTGCATTACTACGTAAGTTTCCATGTATATTGGTCCCATTTTAGAATGTACAAGCTTTCACATTGATTTTCAACACTCCATCCTCAATTTCTCTTTTCATTATACATCCCTTCTTCAGTTGAGACCAACAGGCCACATTTCTACTATTTTTTGGGGGCATAGGTTGTTCCTCGATGCTTCCAT
Source organism: Cupressus sempervirens (assembly GCA_028749045.1). Lineage (NCBI taxonomy): Eukaryota > Viridiplantae > Streptophyta > Pinopsida > Cupressales > Cupressaceae > Cupressus > Cupressus sempervirens. The sequence goes on from CM053784.1 coordinate 115,351,582, forward strand.
CAAAATTTGAATAAGAGGTTAGTCTCAATGCTTGAGAAAAAAAAATGATCTCCCATCGACCCTATTCAAGTTTTGAGGATCGATATATTTATTAGTAATCACAAGATCTAAGAAAGAGACAAGCCCAAGAACTCAAAAACTCAAGAATTTTAAGATAGATCCAAAGTATCCAAGACATTTCTCAAAACAATCTTATCTATTGTAGCAAGCTTCTTTCCCATGATGGTCAAATAGAGGTAATTACAATCAAGGAAGAAGATTTTTTCTATCCTTTCAAGCATTCACTCCATTCTCCTTCTTCATATCAAGCATTGCAACAAACTACAATAATCATTGTGTGAGGCACATATTTCATGATTTTCTTTTAGGTTTTTGTACGGAGTCTAGCTATTACATAAACACTTGTGATCACATTCAAAGAAGCAATTGTGTTTCCAAGGTATAAGACATTTCATGTTTCATATCTAGCATCTACTTTATATTATCATACATTCCTTTATTTTATTTCAATTTCAAGGTTGATTTCGAATTGGGTTTGATTAAGGAAAACCTCTCTCTACACAACAATTTTCTTCTTTTCTACATGTGCATGAACATGTAGTGCCAATTTTAGGAATGAATCTAGGAAGTACATGAGTTTTCCTACAATATGCAACTAGAATTATCAAAAAAGTGTAAGGAACGGGCCAACCTACTTGATCTATTCCTAGAAATAGGCTAACTCAGTTGACCTAGTCTCAGGAATAGGTCAACCCAATTGACATTGTCCCTACAAAACAACTTCAAGTTAGATATGTAGGTTAGCTACTATCTTAGAGTTCTATTTTTGCAATCAAATTTGTTTTGTTGGGTTTCTCTCAGTCGGTGTAAACCAGAAGTCAATCTTTTTCTTCATTTAGTCATAAATCCTACACCCTCTATCATTTATTCTCTTTTCCATTTTCTATTTAGTGAAGGATTACTATACCCATTCAACACTTGGACCTTCTTGAACTTAGTGGATTATCTTCCTAGGTACCATCTCTTAGACACATGTTTTTCATGTTACACCATATTCATGAGAAATTGAGTTATTGTTTATCTTCATAGTGTAGTTAAAGGGTCACAAACCTTATAACACAGGGATAAGTGAATGCAGAGCAAATGAACCCAACATCACATATAAATGCACTATTTATCAATAGAAATATGTTTTAAAACATCCTCAATATTGACACAAAAGTAAATTAAAAATAATATAGACTTAAAATTTTCACTATTACATAAATTATATAAATACATTAAGATTATTATTTTCAATGCTCAATTAGATTATGTAGATATTAGCTCTCCTCCCTTCAAGTTTTTTGATAAAAGTGACACAAAAGAAATCCTTCCTCCAATAAATCGTAAAAGTTATACATTTAAATCAAGTCTTTTGATTAAAGTGACACAAATGAAAGATGGAGACCATCAACATTACTTGATAGTCAAACTTAATCTAATTAGACCTTAGAGAAAACAAGAGCTTTGTAAGAGCTTGAGTCCCTGCCTTGTACAAGGGATAGAGGGTCGATGTGGTCGGTGGCAATTATAATTTAGTATTCACAATAAACAAAAAAATACTAAGTATTTTAAGATCATAGCAAATTCAATGATTTTTTTTTTGTAGTGTTGATATAGAACATATATTTTTGTTTAGGATTGTAATGATTTATTTTAACTATATCTAGTTTGATAGATGATTAAGAGAATATATCTAAAAATTCAAAGGAAACTACTTGACTAAATAAATGATTAAGAAAATAATAATAGTAGAATTATTTAGGTGTAATTGTGTTATACATAAGAGAAGATATTTTTTTAGAAGAATGAGTACTCTAGTGATTTATGAATACAAATTGTAAACTATCTAATAACATTATAATTAATACAACCATATAAAGTTAGAAATCATATTTACAAAGATGTTCTATTGCTACCTTTTAGTACATATTTTAGTTTATTAAATGTTCAAATAGAAAAGTGCACTATTTACTTTAAACATCATATATGCACATATAAAACCATTGTAATGCACATGCTAATAACTTTTATTATGATGCCTATATTAGATTAAGTTAAAAGTACATATTGAAATTGAATAATTCATTGAAGGATATTCACAAAAGAAAAAGTTGGACGAAGCATGTATAATAAAAAAATAGAAAAATAGAAAATGGCAATGATGAAGTAGTTAATCTTTGTAATACTTTTTTCCTTATTGTATTTTAAGATTTTATATTTATTTATAATAGATGTAATATTTATATTTAATATTGTTTACTAAAGTAATCTTTAAAATAATTTTAGGCAAGAGCTTACAACGCATTGGTAAATTGCGAGCCTCTCATTGGGAAGGTCTTGGGTTCAAATCTACTTGAGATTAACACATAATAATAATTAATCTAACAATAATAATAAAAATGAATGATAAATAATCTAGGCTTCGGCCTATTACCTATCAAAAAAAAATTCTTTAAAATAATTTTATTTAATTTGAAGTTTCTGAGATTGTTTTGTGGTGGACAATGAATGGAGATCTATCTACTTTCAAAACTACATTTTACTATTGACAAATACATGATTGAGTAAAGGAAGTATTAAGGAAATGACATTAGCTATCTGGGCTCTCGCACAACCTCCTTACGGGCCATAATTCTTCTATTATTCATTCATAACAAAACCAAATAAACATGAACAAACCCTCATAACACAAAGTCCCAAAACTATCTGCACACAGATAGAAAAATAGACGAATACATTTATATGTGAGGAAGATTCGACCTAGATGATAGTGGAATCATCCACAACATGGTCTGAATTGAATGCCTTCACATCTATAGGCATCAAGAAGTTGAAGTGTAGAAGTAACACCTTAAGGCAGGTGCAATTTCCCAATTCAACCAAAAAAATCCACTTAATCTATTGCCAAAAAGGTTGAGTTCCTCCAATAAATGTAGCTTACCAAACATAGGAGATAGAAGGCTAGATAGGTTTTGCTGAGCAGAACAATGATACAATGTTGCGAGATGTTGATGTTGAGGCGCACTTGACACCTTGCCACTTATAGAAATCGTATGAAGTAGAGACATTCGACCAGTCTGCCATTGGTTCATCTAGGCTACACGACTACAAATTTTGGAGGTTTGTTTCTTCTTTTGAAAAGGAACATACTAGAATTGTCGGAAGAAGCTTCTAGAATGAAGCTTGCACATTCTACATATTTAATTCACTATTTTTTCCAAAAAATAATTTTATCTTTGGAAAAATTATTGTTAGCCAATCAAAAAAGAGAAATTTGTGATTGAAAAATAATTTCAAAATAAAATACTATTTGAATATTAGAAGTTGACTAATTTTGATCATTAAAATTAATCATGACCCTCCACTCAAACATTAGTTCCCATACTAGGTAGGACTAATAAACCCTTGTAAATAACGCAATAAAATAGATAGATCCAAGGAGTTTTCAAAGCCGACAATTATAATTTTTTTTTGATGAATAGTCCTTTTCAATTAATAAAATTGCTAAGATTACAATTCACAAAAAAGGGCCGGGGGATATAGGATCACCCCGCGAATGAGTTCAATTGGTCGAAGCCGGAGCAAACAACATGGCCGCAACAGCAACTAAAAACTATTTATCAAAAAACATTAAAACAACCTCATGCTGCCAAGGCAATACCAACAGAAGGAGGAGGATCATCTTTATCAAGAAATCCCCACGCATCAGTGAAATTGTGAGGCGGACTAGGAACTCATTCATCATTATAATTTTTTTTAATAAAACACTCAATTAATTAAAAAGAAAATGGACATAATAAAAAGTAGCGCCATGGTGGTCAAGAAAACAACTTATGGGAAAAGAAAATTGAACTTCAATTCAAGACTCGGTTTATGTTTGATTACTGCTTTTGGTTCGGCTCCTTATAGAAAGATGTCTGCTTTTTTATAGGGTTTCGTATAATTGTTTCCCTAAGCTCTACCAATTTCCTCACATCGACTTCGTTCACAGCAGGGCACAATTAGCGTAGAATTTTAAAAGGTAAGTCACTGTGTATGGTTTCTATAAGATTGTTTTTAAAATCTGTACCAGACCGGATCGTTTTCTGTTGAATTTAATTTCATTCTGAAACAATTCTGTTCTAATCTGTTAAGTGAAGATATTAGATATGTGGTTGTATTTATTTCTGATTTCATATATAAAATTACTGTAATGCCTTGTGTTAGATCCCTATTTGATTCTTCGCGGAGAGATATTTGGAACTCTGAAACGAATTTTACACTTATGTTGTGGATAAATTTTTGTTTCCGTTGTCTCCCTTCTTCTTGAGATTATTTCTGTGCCCATTTTCCTGATAGAAATGCCATGCTAATATTGAATCAATACCATCTATGCTGATGCTGCGAATGCCCTCGTTGCCAGAGCTGCTCCACCTAGAGTAATTAGTTGAGATCAGACAATGTGCGTATGTTAAACTTATTACATTCTTCTTTACAAACGTTGTACATTGTACAATATTTTTTTCACAGTTTTGTCATTTTACTGGCTTTTGCACTATAAAGAGAATATGTTACAAGACAAGGAATTGGAGTGACACTAAATGACTAAAATGTTAAAAGATTATGTTTTGACGAACAGCTTGGTTTTTCAGATTGGTATATCATCTCACATGTTTGGTTACTTGGTCTGGACTCATTGATATGACTAGGCATCAACATATGTTTGATATTATTACATTTGATTCTGAAACCACGTGCCAGTGATATTATAACAAAAAATGAATGCCACTTTTGAGAGACCAACTTCCGACAGACAAATAGATCTACCATCTCTGCCTTTGAATCAGTTTGCAATGATTCAACATCCTTTTAGAAGCAATTCTATACATGATTGTGTCTGACAGGTTCCTCCTTAACTGGAGCTGTCTCCAACGATGTCCAACCATCCAAATTTGTTCTCCTAGTGTTTTTTTACATTGCAGGGCACACAAAGAGTCTCTTAGAACCTGCTTTTCATGCACCCTTAAAAAGTTTTAACTATTTTCCATGCAAAAAAATTAACATCATTGTTACTTGTTGGTGTCATATAATGCAGGTAGTGTTTATGAGCCTCAGCTTCTTCAGTCTTATCCTGACTAATGATCTGTAATAGAGAAGTAATCAACTTGATACCTTTTTCTTATAGGATTTTCACTTTCTATTCTTCTATGCTTTGGCATCTATGCAACCATGGATAATTAGTTCTTCAGCATGCATTCATTATTCAGATTTTAGAAAATATGAAAGTGGTGTCCTTGCTTGTTGTGCAGAGCATTAGTTGAATTAAAGAAAAAAGATTTATATTAGTCCATTTTCAATATCTTCAAATAGGCCACAAAAATCTTTCTATCTTTAAAAGAACACTTTGGAGGAGTAACCTTGCAAGTGCTAGGTAAATTAGTTTATCCAATCTTACATGTCTTTAGATGTGATGGTTTGTCCTCGAATTTCAAAGCATTTTGGTCCTTATCTCAGCAACCTGGATAAACACCATACTCTTAATAAATTCATTCATTCTAGTTTGCTATGTCTGCCAAATTGTTCTTTAACTGTGGAAATCTTCCAAGTCCGATGAGAATCATTAAGTCATTGCACTTATGGAACTCAGGAAGGCAATACCTTGAATAGAAGCTTTGTTTCCAATGGCTGTGAAATCCCATTGGTAGCTAGCATAAATTGCAAGCCATAGGGCCTAGGTAGTGTGCAAGAGGTCGTTCAAATTGCCAACCTTTGGTAGCCGTTGCAAACTGAAGTTAGGGGGCATTGATTGTTTGATGCTTTTAGATTTACATTTTAGGAATCACAATAAACCACAATATGATGATTGAGAAGATGATGTTTAATAATAGAACGAGTTTACCAATTTTACTTGTGTATATAATAGAATCCCATAACCTTGGAGTTCAAACTGTTGGACTTATCACCAACCTTCCCCTTTGGGATTTGTGACATGGCTTAATTGCCTTCTATGTTCTCTAAGTCTAGTGGTTGTATCAGACATTGACATGTCGATCTTTTGGTGCAATGACAACCCTAATAGCTTGTAGCAAGTGGTTTAGAGCTTGGTCACGGGTTTGAATCTCCTCGGGTAATGCTTGGGGGGGGGAGATTTTTGGACTTACCATCAACATTCCCCTTCGAGATTTGTGACATGGCTCAACCACCTCTTGTGTTCTATAAGTCTAGTGGTTGTATCGGACATTGACAGGTTGATCTTTTGGTGCAACGACAACCCTAGATTGTAACACAAACATTGTCAAACACCATAGCTCTGACAGATTTTGTTACTCTTACAAAGCTTTTTTACTCCACAAACTCCATGGTCATTAATCATGTAGTGGTAGCAGCCACCTTAATGCAAGGCTCAAAATCTCCCACGATTACTTTCTACAAAACCCTATTGGGATCTCACTTTATTAACTAGAAAATGCATGATTTGAAATTCAGATTACATGGGAGAGCTTTCAAAGCACCTAAGCCTCTGCTCTAGTACTTCAGCAGTAACACTGACTATTCAAAACGTTTCGTGGTTTTTTGTGTTGTGTTTGGGGTTACAAACTACTTGTAAGTGGTCTGAAGATTTGAATTCAGTATATATCCTTCGTAGTTAGAAAACCATATTTATGCTATTTATAACAAACTGCTCACTTGATAAGAGTTGAAATTAAAGCCACCTAATTTACAACTATATATGTTTGCTACTTAATAAATTAATTTAAAATGACTTTATAATTTAGTAAAGGGCCCATAGTTTCTCTTCACTAGTCATTGCATTCTCCTTACCTACACAAATAAATTGTTACATAAAAGGTTTTCGTGCGATAATAGATAACCCTTTAAATATCCTAAATACTTTTGTATGCAAACTTTTGTTGGATGTTTGTCATTGATGATTTTGTTGAAGGAGAATGTTGTACATAGGCTGCACCGGTTGTCATTGATGTCAACATATTTCTGTTTACTTATGCTGTTATTGCTCCAAAGATTCTGCGATTCTGTTCGTCATGCTTTGGTCTGTTGCTCCGCAGATACAGACATGGATTCATGGTTTGGATAGTATGTTCATGTGTGCTAGATGTTTATATATTCAAGTTTATACATGTTATGGATCTTTGGACAGAGAGTTACATGGTTTGGAAGCTTGACCTGTCAGTTGTTCTGTTCCTCTGGAACATAACAGTTTATCAGGGTATCTGCATTTCCTCAATTTGGATGTTTTTGTTCCTACAGGTTTGGGATAAAACTAAGCATTGTGTGTGATGTGTGAATTCCAGTTGGCATTAACTATTGTTATATCTTGGCTGACCTATGTAAGTGAAACATAGGAAGAAATTTAGTGAAAGTGTGCAAAGTATCTTTGGAAGCCAACTTAGTAGTTGAAGTGTGTTTGACCAACTTGAAGTATAATTAGATCAGCATATATATATTTGGTGTACTTCTTTGATGAGTACGGGTAGCGAATGGAATGCGTGGTGATATGTGATTGAATCAGATGCAAATTACAGAGAGGTAATGAATTGTGCAAAGTTTGGCTACTGAGCCTCAAAGTAACTGAATTCATGCATATGTTAGATGCAATTACAATTGTAACTGTTTATATTTGTCTTCTTATTCTCTTTTGGGCAATGAGCCTTCATCTTTTGGGTAAACAGCCCTTTGACAGTGAGCACTTTTTAAATATATTATAGTTAGTTATATTATATCGAAAGTTAACCCTCTCCGAGGTTTCTCCCTTAACAGGGTTTTCAGGATAAAATCTGACATCCTCTTGTGCATGTGCTTTAAGAAGAATCTGCAAAGTGTTAAGTGAATTGATTTTAAAGTTCTTAAGGGAATACTGACTCCCACCCCCTCCTCATTATTCCGACTATTCAACACCTAATAAAATTTAGAGAAAATAAATTGTTTAGTAGTGAGATTGCTCAAGAAGTGAAATTTCAGCCCTAGCTAGCTGTGGGGTGTAAAGAGTTTTTAAAATTGGTTAATTTGTTTAATCTGTATGCAAAATACAAGTGCAGTGGTTAACCTGCACATAAAATTGTTGCATGTGCTTTCCATGGGACAACAAATCTTAAATCATTTTTTTCAGTAGATCTTGATATGCAGGTTGGATAGAATGTTTTTCTAGAATTTAAATACTTTATTTAATATTTTTTAATACTCATCTTTGTACATTTATAACTTAATTCAGAGGCTTATGTTATCTTTGAAGGCCAGTAACTATGGGCATGTATAAGGAAAGTAACACGTTATAAGGTTTAATTACTAGGAGGAAGTAGGAACCATAATAGATTATATTTGGAATTAAAATAGAAGATTGAGCTTGCTAATCTTGATTTGAAGTGATTATAAGTGTTACTGGTTATTTGAAAGCTCATACCGCTTCTCCCCATGCACCAAAATTAAGATAATTCCAATGGCATGCTTGAAGGAGATTTAGTTTGCAGTACATCAATGGCCTCTAAGTTGTTGAGATGTGTAATATGCACCCTTGTTTGGTTAAATGTGTTTTCTGATTGGATATGTTTATAGAGTAAGGGAGATATGCAAAATATGTGTTTGACAATAGTTATATTTGCAGCAATGAAATAATGGAGAAAACCACAGCATTTGGGACACTGCACATGTCCTCTGTCTGAAATCCTAGTTGCAGAAACCAAAAAGCCCTTGTGACCGAAATCCTAACAGCAGTGACTGGATTATAAACAGTAATATAAGTATCTTTGAAACAACAATTACTAATTTGATAGGTATAGCAGCAATTTAAGGCCGGCCTTCCTTATTTAGTCACCTGTTTGAGGAAATTAAAATAAAGAAAAATAAATCATAATTAAGGATGATCTCATACCATAAACATAGCAATTGAAATATTACTGGGTCGACCCTCTTCAAGGAGTTGCCTCTCTTGACAAAGACATAAAGGGGTGTAAATAAGACTTGTGGAAGGAGGAAAGGGATAATGGCAGACAGAAAAGCAGATCTTACATAGGAATCTCGCTCATGCAGCCAGGTTGGGGCATCAAATCCAGTAGAGTTGTTACACAGCGATCCCCGCTCAATATAAATCATCAGCAGTTGTGTAGTATCAAGGAAATTAATTTAAGGGAATAATTAAATCAGATCTATTAGCACACATAAGACAGACTTATGAACTGTATATTTGACAGACTTATGAGCATATATATAGAGAAAAAAAACAGACTTATGAGCAGATATATTTGACAGACTTAGGAGTATACATGTATGACAGACTTATGGGAAGATAGATATGACAGACTTATGAGCAGAATTTATGGACTGTGGCAGTAATCAAGTCGGAGTTAGATCTATACAATTGTCAATATCATATGGAGTGGTGAGGCCTCACTAGGTACACCGCATCATGGGATCGGTTAAGGATTCATGAGGCCAAAGAGGACAGCATTCCATGCTTTGGGCCTAGGGTCAAGTTAAAGGGCAGCCTATTGCAATCTTCCCTCCGAGGCTATATGGGCTTGTAATGTCCCCCTTTGGGATCACCTTATACTTTGTCTCAGACTCACAAATGCAAATGAAATGAGGAACATAATATAGTTAGAGATACAACCCTAACCTAGGAATAAGATATGCCTGTCTTGGAACCTGTAACATAATCCATTTTCAGGGTTAAGAGAGAATTATGCTTATAGCACATATCTAATGGGCTCAACCATAATGAGGGTTGAGATAGGAAAGACATGATGAGGTACTTTAATTATTGCCAGCCACGGAGCCAAGATCAGAAACTCTGTCCTCCTTGGATTCAAGTGGTCATAATCATGCTCATGAGGTGGCGTACCTAGTGGAGATTGTACACTGTTTCCATCCATCATTCTATCTGCCTCTCCTTTTATGATTGGGGATACTGTTATAGGAGGGACATGATGAGGTGCTCTAATTAATAAATTATCCCTGGCCCTAGGCTGTCATATATATCTGCTCCTAAGTCTTTCAAATATATCTGCTCCTAAGTCCGTCAAATATATCTGCTCATAAGTCTGTGCAGATTATTCCCTTAGATTGATTTCCTTGATACTATGCAACTGCTGATGATTTATAAATAATTTTCAGATATTTTTGAGTGGGAATTGCTGTGAAACAACTCTGCTTGATTGAATGCCTCTTCTTGACTACATGAATGAGATCACTATGTAAGATCTGCATTTTTTTGTCTGCCTATATCTCTTTTCTTCTTCTTCCACAAGTCTCATCAATACTCCTCGAAGGGGGTTGGCCCAAGAATATACCAACCACTATGTTTGTGGTACAAGGTCGGTCTTAATTATGATTTATTTTTCTATATTTTAATTTCCTCAAAAAGGCAACTAAATAAGGAAGGTTGGCCTTAAATATCCCCTTAAATTTGTTGATGTTTTGTAGCTTCTCTCGGATAAAGTGTAGCAATGAGATTGTGATTATGTTAATGAACAGACATGTCCCCTTCTTTACTCATTCTCATATTAAGAGGATGCTGCATTTGAAGAACACATACCAAGAAAAATGGCAGTGCTATTACATTTGCTGCAATCCTCAGAAAAACATGGTATCAGAGTCAATTGCAAATGATAATTGGCAGTAGCTATTATTTTGAAGGCAAATAATCCTTTCATTATCTGCATAAACCTTACCCAAAAAAATTAAAACTAATATTCTTGTCCCATGGATGAGTCAATTGTCAAAGTCGATTATTATCTATTCCTATACCCAGCCTTAATCAGTCTCAACACACAAGAAAATTGCAGACCCAATACCATGGATAAATCGGGATTGAACAATAAACTTGTAATATGTATAGTGAGATGGTTGTGATGGGTGTCCACAGAAGATTTGACAAGAGAGAAGCTGTTTTGCCATCCCTGAACTGCCTTACTTCTACATCGTTCATTCCTCTCGCAGTTGCAACATTGCTAGAGGACTTTTGTCTATTTTGTAGGAAAACAAGTGCTCCTCTCTTCCTCAAATCAAACTCGATCACTCGCATTGAGATGGCTGTGCTGGTGCTCTTCATAATGGCAAATATTATGTTTTCCTCCTTGGGAAGGCATACAAATGTACGATCCTCATGCAAGAGTATGGGAAAGAGTAAATAACAGAGAACCTGCTGATATTTGTGTATGTGTTTGGATTGTTATATTAAATACATAAACAAGTATCATTTAACTGCGAAAGATTTTGATGTCGTCAACTATTCATTTAATAAGGTCAGGCGACATTATATAGATTTAGGTCACTGCGTCTCCATGGTAAATAGGAAGGAAGTATTAAAATGGACAAATTAAGATATTCTTTTGACGACAGACTTTGGACAAAGCTTAATGCTGAAAAGAGCAAAGCGATCAAAGCAGATGTACCTCGATTGGTCTAAAGGATGCTTCTTTATACACATGGCACGAGGCACATTATTCATTACGAACACAACCAACCACATTTCCTCTCCTTGCGAATGCGGACACCATTTCATTCTAACCGCCTTTTGTTGTTTAAACATATATGATTACTCTTTAATAAGTGATGATGTACGCGTTTACTTTTGCACTCACCTTATTGATGCTTCTTACTTAGGTGTGGGCAAGCAGGTTTAAAGTGACACACATCACCGTTGACCAAAAGGACAAACAATTGAAAATAAAGAATGGTAAGTTTGTATAGTACGATGGTAACTGATCTGAACCAATCCATCATATGTTGAAAGGTTACCCACGTGAATGGTGGGAGGAGATTAATGGAATGCCATGTAAGACATATTAGTGGGCCCATGCTTAAGGAATCTAATTGAAACCAAGGGAAGCATTAGAGTCAAATTGCCGAGGGTGCATTCAATCTTTGAGATAATGTAAGGTACAGACCCCTTACCTTTACTATGCAATAACAATTAGAATATGTTATCATATGTTCTATATATCAAAGAGTTATGTGATTGAAACATGTTAGAGGGTAATAATATGATATGAGGAAATCATATATATAATTAGAGCATGTCGAATTTTCATTTTATAAATATGAAATTATTTTCTCACAATCGTAGATAATTGAATATATATATATGACTTTATACAATTGAGTATTATAATGTGAAATATATTAATGTTATTTGTTAATAATGGGGCTTGAGTTAAAATACTAACATTCTTATTTGTACTATAAATATTGCTTGCCTTGATCTTTTTCTTCCGAGAATGTTCTTGCAAGAAAAGGGAGACTGATATCAGATTTAGAGGGAGTCTGACACTTGTTCAAAGGCAACTTTGGATGAGGAGTCACGAGGACTGCGATTCATGAATATACTTCATGACTATTTGGGCCTAATCCTTGTGTACATCTTGAGGAAGTGACAACTTCCAAATGATTATCACTTGTATATGTAAAAGTTATTGGAATGTGACGGTCTTTCAATATCTTGACCTTCTATTGTGATAAACATTTTATGATGTCTGAAAATAGATTGTAGCTTGCATGGTGGATTAAGTTCCTTAAACAGACCATGGCCATCTATTATGATGGACATCTTATGATGTCTAGGTAGATCATGATAGATGATATCTTGCATGGTGGATTAAGTTCCTTAAATAGACCATGGCCTTCTATTGTGATGGACATCTTATGATGTCTAAGAAGATCACAATGGAAGATTATTTGCATGGTGGATTAAGTTCCTTAAACAGACCATGGCTGTTCATGTGGTAAGCATTATGAGAATGCATGTGCACGTACCTTATGAACATTTGAGTACATGGTGAATGTTATGCAAATTGACATTCAAGAGGCCATTACCCTTAATATCATTACTCAGAGTATTTGGTGAGTATCATATGTCGATATTCTGAAGGTCAATACTCATGATTTCAAATATGATATCAAAATGTTGAAAATCTTTTGATCTATATTACAATTGAGGTAATATATAGTCATGTGTTTATCCTGCCTGGCTAAGAGGAAGTGTTGATGTTTTGAAGCTTCTCTCGGATAAACTGTAGGAAATATATATATTTAGTATACATGAGATGTATATATATAAATAACTATAAGATTGTGATTATGCTAATTACCAGACCTATTCTTTACTCACTCTCATATAAATATAAGAGGATGCTGCATTTGAAAAACACATACCAAGAAAAATGGTAGTGCTATTACATTTGCTGTGATCCTCAGAAAAACAACAAAATTGCTGCTATATTTACCCCAATAGTAATTGTTGTTCCAAAGATAATTTTATCATTGTTTATAATCGAGTCGCTGCTGTTAGAATTTCAGTCACTAGGGTTTTTGGTTGCGATAACTAGGGCTTGAGACAGGGATGGATCAGTGACAAGGATGGTACAGTCAGCCAAGGAAAATACAAATAGAAAATCCTTTCAATATCTCCCTTCAATCGACCCCCTCTAGTCTGATATGCAATAATCTCTCATAACATTGAATCTGAAACTCCAAAGAAGCTCCATTGTGATTCGTGTATGAAACCACCAAGAAATCCTACAAATTGGGTCTCTTATCAACGTGGAAGGTGCTCCTTGCAAGAATTTTGGCCCTCACAAGGCTACGAGATGAACAAGTTCAACGAGCAAAGTAGATTTCCAAAATATCAAAACCAAGTATGAGAAATGAGCTCTTCAAACTTACTTTTAAGTTTTGATTTAATTTTAAAATCACTTATGCCAGCAAAGAAGTTTTCCAAATATCAAAATCAAGTATGAGAAATGAGCTCTTTTAACTTACTTTTATATCTTCCTTGAAAATCTGCATAAACTCCTTTGCCTTTTTTATTTTATTTTAAATCACTTGTGCTGCGAAGTGCTATCCAACCTAAAAAAGGCAATATTGGGCATCTATGTAGTCTCTTATTAAATATATTAACTAATGATACAGTAAAATCATTAGTGTAATTTTACAATATAATAACCTTGTTATTTTAATTTACAATCACTGGACTATAGAAATATCGGAATATCATCATTAATTGCATCCACTGACAATAATAAAAATAGCAATATTGACAATTGGTTAAGTCAGTGCCCTAAACCGACTAATTAGAAATCTTAAGCATGGGAAGACCATCAAAATCCATTCCAAAAAAAGGCATTATTTGGGAAAATCACCTGAGTTTAAAGAAACACCTGTCTTTGCTGGGACAGGCTACAGTTATGAGCTCCCTAACACAACATATTAGCCTAGGGGACCAGCTGAATAGGCTAATAGCTAGTTAGGCTCTTCATACCTGCTATCCCCCTCCAATATTGGTGCAGGTTCTTATGACAGCACCTGTATGTTCTTAGGAAGGGTACATTACTAGATGGCTATGTTTTTTCTTGTAACATTTAGGAACTTTCAGTATGGATTTTAGTTCAACAAAAATTTAGGATGTTTGTACAACTTAGTGTAGTGAGGTGACATAATCTAATCAAATGATTTTGAGATGCTATTTGATCATTATGTGCCAAGTTCAGCAGAATTGGTGAGCAATTAAAGGGCCTTTGTAAAGGCTATTTTATTATTTTTAATATGAGACCTTGTTGAACTATTTTTTTGGTAGATTTGTTGGCTTTATTTTGGCATGTTACTAGTCAAAAATATGATGTAAATCTAAACAGTTGTTGATTGGAATGACTTGTCAAAATACTAATGGGCATTGTCATATTTTCTAGATATACGTATATGCTGTCATTACCTCGTATTTTATGCATTTCATTACAAAAAGACACTGAATAATCTTTTGTAGTTTTTAAGTTTATAGGATTCCAATTATTTTGTACTTTTATGTGCTTATTTTTCAGGTGCAACAGAATACTTTGTCCTGTAGAAAATCCCGAACAGATTAGGGATGAGGATAATAATGGTTGTGTGTTGGCAGAAGATGATCATGACATCCCCTTGATATTCCTATTGGCACTTCCCTTGCACCCCCTGAAGTTGCAACTGCCAGTTTTAATTTGACACACAAATAGACTTTCAGGGGGCAGATTACCAAATTGCCTTCCAGTTGTAGTAGGGTGTGGATCAGAGGTAGAACCATCTTTTGAGCTCTATTGTTCATTCACTTTCAATGTAAAAGGAAATTGAGATATTTCAAGGTCAACCAAAATCGAAATCCCAGTAAGTAATTAAAAGTACATAGAAATGAGACATATTCTCAAAATCATCGGATTTTTAGTAGCTCTTCTATCTGTTTGGATTGCTTTGCTGCGCTCATCTATTATTGCACCAGAAAATGCTCTTTTGGTAAGCTCTTCTAATTTATCTCTTTTGCATCTTAACTACAGTTGTTATAATATTGGCTCTGGGAGACTAATTTTTTTTATTTGCATTATTTCTAACTGCATGAATTGGTTTTTTTTTCTTTTTGATCTTTTTCCAGTTGCCAGTTTATTTTATTGTAGCATTGGGTTGCTATGGATTATCAATGGTAGGTATTGGGCTCATGGTGTTTCCCACATGTCCAAATGAGGCACTTCTATTGCAACAGGTAAAGTTCTTCTCATCTTTTATTTGGTAATTTTGCATGCTTTTTGGTTTCTCAGAAATGGTGTATTGATTGTGCTGTCAAACAGACAAATGGTGGGTTATTGATAATTCTAAACTGTACTGGTTCTGTTTGAGTTTGTGAGAAGAAAATGATATATTAGGATTCTTTAAGATACACGACTTTTCAATAAGGTTTTGTTAATATACATAGACATTAGCTTGTAGGTTTATTTTGTTTATCATTAAATCGAACACTGATAAGTAGATAGAGGAGAACAATTAGAAAAATCCTTTGAATGCTGTTTAGGGCTTTAGAGAAATCGTTTCCCATAATTTTTTTCAAAACAATTCAGTCAAGGAATCTAAGCCCAACTGTAGATTCCCACAAAATATTCAGCATCTTTCCCACTTCAGCTTCAAGAAGTAGCAATTATCCCCAAAATCTCTCAATTTGAAAAATTGAGAGAGATTTCTGTTGAAAATTCATTTACCAAACATGTGATATGTGATATCAGGGTCAAGAGATAGGAAGGAGCTATACACAATAGAATTATTGATATGATCTCTTGTAGTTCATAAGATGGTGGCAATTCTCGCATGATGTTCATGGATAAATCAATTCTGGTCAATCATCCTTAATAAGTTTAATGAGATTGAGGTCTTCAACAGAGATGTAAATAATGTGATTTAGGTCAACATTGTTAGTTTTCTTATTCCATTGTTGGCCAGTTGCTGCACTCTTTTTGACTTCGAATAATGAGTAAAGGAGGGCTTGTGAAGCAATGAAAATAGTCCACAATATTTCAAACTATTCCATCATTTCTAAAGGTAGCATCTTCTTTTGATTGCTTCTATAATCAATGTAGGGTCCTCCTCAATGACAGCATGAGGTCAATTATGATCACAGGCTATTTGTGAACTAGTAAGAAGTGCTCTTGCCACCACTGTATGGTTGGGATGCAACCTTAGATCAATTAAGAAGTTAATTAAAATATTGACTTAAAATTTGCCTTGATTTTCTTTAAAATTACTGCTGGACTTAGTTGGAGCCAGGTTGCCTTTATGTTGCCCCGTTGAAATTGAGATTGTTTCTTTTTTATGCTTGAGGGGACGATTTGACCATAGAGGCCTTTACAATTTTATAATTCAAACTCTTATTAGTGATGCCTATGCAAGCATCTGTCCATCTTTGAAGATTCACCATCTTAGCAGGGAAGAATACTATATTCTCTGTAGGAACGGATTCAACAGCTGACAGCTTGAAGCTGTAGTGCAAGTCATTTTTTTTAGTACACATGGAAGAATCTTGTTGGAAGATTCTTCCATTTATATCCTGCTATATATGCAAGGGTTGATGTTTCTAGACCTGCATGGGGAGCTCTAAGATACCTATACCTCAAGCTGAGCCAAGCCTTGATACCATTGAGTACACTCAATTTAGGCCGACTTGAAGGCAATAGTCTCAGTTTAAAAACTACTAATGTGAAATTCAAGGTTAAGACATTGTTGGATGTAACCCACTTAGGTTGACATGGAAATGGAGCTCCTTCCAAATAGTGTCTGCACAATGATGCAATCAGGAGAAGAGGGTCCAATGAAGGATTTCCAACTCTGCTGCTAATTGGACAGACTCAAAATGCACTCGTTAGAAAAGAAAAATAACATTTCTAAATTCTTTATTCATAGTGACAACAGCAACCCACTTAGGTTCAAGTGGAAACGGAGCTCCTTCCAAATAATGTCTGCACAATGATGCAATCAGGAGAAAAGGATCTAATGAAGTATTTCCAACTATGCAGCTAATTGCACAAACTCAAATTGCAATCAATAGAACAACAAAATGGCAACGTGTTCTTCATTTGTTCATAGTCACAAAAGCATTACAATCTAGGACAATGGGCTTCAACATGGTAGGTCTCAGCTGTTTGATTACAAATCGGCAAAATATAGACTTTGATAGATATTACAATGCAGTATTACTGAAGGCTTTCCTCTACTTTCATCTTTGACTGCCAATGACCTTCAAGAATGTTTATATCAACTGCTAGCCTTAAGTGCAACCTTAATCAGCCACAAGGTGGCACAAAGCTCAATGCGGAATGAGGCATATAGTTGGCAAATTGTCTAAGTGAATCTTTTGGAATGAAGTGGTGACAAAGAATCAATGTGTTGTGGTGCAGTTCACATTGTAAGCTCTTCTTGGCCCAGTGTACTTGGGAATGAGTTTCTTTGTTGTTGCATGCTTCAGGAAGTTGTTTCAAGCAATGACATTGAAACTGGGTATTGGTGGATTACATTCCAAACTGCGAGGTGACATGTTTAGTTGTGGATAAATGTGGTAGGATCTACAGTGGGTGGGAATTACTTTAATGTGAATAAAAATTTGTAAACAAGCAAATGAAGTGAAGAAAATATTTCTGGATTGTTGGTGTTTTAAAACTATTGAATCAACAAAATGCTCAATACCAAAATGATATCACTCACACAATCTAAGGATTAGCCAATTCTTATTAACAATTATATGTGCAAACCATTTGGACCCAACTTCAACAAAACCAAGGGTGGTTTTCTACTCTTTAGGCTCTGCAAAACCAGGGTGGGCATACCCAGGGATGATTCAAGACTGGGAAACACTGTATGAGAATTATTTTAGTTTCATTTTGATTCTCATCTCAAATCCTCAAATACATGCATAATTCTTGACAATTTGATAAACACATCCCATATAACAGATCTGGCCAAAATTCTTCTATAGATCTGCACGTGTTCTCAGCAATAGTGGCTAACTGAAGCTAAAACATTCCATGCAAACAAGTACCAGCCAACTTTGAAGATCTTCAGGAAATAAAAGTAAAATTGATTATAATTCTGCATTTGAAAACCATTTATGACATATTTCTCTTCCAGCTGAATCAATTTGACCAGTGCCTAATCCATTAGGGTTCAGAGTCTACTACAAATCCATAGATCTAATTTGTTGCCTTACAACAAATATTATCAGCAATTCTTATTAGAATTCATCATTCAAAAAATCCTTTCTACTACTGTAGCAACCTTATCAAATTCATCAAAGCTTTTACTTAATCCATTGAACTAATAGCAGTGGTGAACAGATATACAACCTAAATGGATTGCATTCAATTGCACAAGCTTTTACTCATACAATATCAAGATAACTAAGTAACTAAAAGGAGACAAAATTCAGAAAGAACTAATATGGGGACAGCTCATAATTTGTATTCATTTTCTTTGAAAATTGTATACATTTGCAGTAACTCAGAATGACCTTAGGAAGAAAAATAGAGATCATTCTATATTAATGAATTCTCAGGAACTAACAGAGATAATACATCATAAAACTTGCTCTTAACATTGGACCGAAAACAAACTAAGTATATCACTTAAGCATTAGAAAATCGGACCATTCTCTAGCCCTGGAATCTCACTTATATAGTGTGAGATGCAACAAGCTTCAGGCTAAGAGTAATTGACAGGTGTCCTTTACAAGAGATATTTACATACACCTATCACAAAATGACAAAATGTGAGTAACAGAAAGACTTATACATCAAACATTCCTTTTGTGGGCCCCTTTCTGTTACATCCCTTGGAATCGGCAAAGTGCAATGATTTGATGTTTCTATCAATCTGATTCCTCGGAATAAGTGACCATGAGGCTTGAAAGTGATGTGTCCTCTTCAGTTACCTGCAAGTTTACTTTAACTTGTGGATTTTCTCTGTCTTCATCATCAACTGTTAAAGTAACAGTTACACTTGCATCATCTTCTGCCTCGTCATCTTCTAACATCTGCTCTATGGACATGAATTTATCTTTCCACTCATTATAAGCAGTGTCATCTGGCTAATCAAAATTTAGAACCTCCTTTTGTATAGTTATTAAAGAATTTGCAACTGCCTCTATATCAACAAGGTTTTTCTTGACATCTTTATAAAATAATTGTACTTTTACCACCTCCTCATTTGTCCGAGCCCTTAGCAAATGACTAGTTTCATTAATGACTTTATTCATCCTTTCACAAAAGATCTCATCCAGCTCTTTCTTCCATTCTTCCTTTTCCTTCACTTTATCAATGGTCTTTAAAGCACAAGGAAATAAATCAAACTTCTCTGCAATATACTTGGAAAAACGAATAATTAATCTTTTTTGAAAAGAATCTTGTTTGTCATCAAAACCTTGCAATTTATTTAGCAAATCAAAGATCCGTTCTATTTGATGACATGGTATTTGGATGACAGATATACACATAGTAGTGATATCTTTATTCCTTTCTGTCCATTTCTGCATAAGGGGTCTGAAACTACCCTCATTTCTCTCTAATTCATCCTTAATAGCTGCAATCTTTGTCAATAAGTCAAAAAATGATGGCCACTCAATCTTATCTACTAAATACATTATACCCTGCCTTATTTTCTCCTCAAACTGATTATTTAGTTCTACATGCAATGCATACAACTTATTCTTTTCTTCTTCAAAATCCTCTGCAGTATAAAATTGTGGCCTTTCAGGGGTATCTGGTACCTCAACAATTCGAGTGGACTTGAAAGGTTCAATAGGTGGCCTGGGGGGGTATACAATCCTAGGTCTGCTAGATTCTTCGACTTTTCTTTTCCCCAGTTGTTTCTCCATTTGAGATACTTTGTTTTCTAATGATTGTATTTGCATACCCCTCTCCTCATATGCTTTCAATACTTCTTCAAACCTAGCATTTAGTTGAGCAAATCTATCATCTTCCTAGCCAGACACCACACTGCCAAATTTTAGCATTTCTAAGGCCATTCCAATTATCTGCTTAGTGCCTACCTCACCAGCCCTGAAAACTGTCAATGCACCAGTATGTTGTGCAGTAGAGATTTCCTGCATTCTGGTCTTGTCTCTTTTTTCAATTGACCAAATAACAAGGGCTTGGTGGTCATCACTAAACTTGACTCCCCTATGAGCTTGTAATATCTCTTCCTTAGTCTTATGCTGGACATTCTTTTGTTTCCTTACTGAATCAAAAACTATGGCATTCACTATACCCCATTGGTAAAATAAGGACTCCTGACTGTCTAACTACTTGCCTTCCGGCCTCAGGTGTAAATTGAGAAAAATCATTCAGAAACTTAGATTTTACCTCTTCTTTAATAACAGAGCCCGATTTATCAGGTTGCTCTGCCTTTATCTTTTCACAAGTCTTCTCAAAATTTCCTATATTTAGCCTCCATAAAAATTGTGCAAATGCCCTAGACTTCACAAAATTTTCATCATTAATAGACCTCTCAGAGGCTTGGGCAACTATTGG
Source organism: Cupressus sempervirens (assembly GCA_028749045.1). NCBI lineage: Eukaryota > Viridiplantae > Streptophyta > Pinopsida > Cupressales > Cupressaceae > Cupressus > Cupressus sempervirens. Next base: position 115,372,425 of record CM053784.1, read on the forward strand.
AACAATTTCCTTACCTTGGTAATCAGCAACAGTTAAATCCAAGGAAGGTGTAGGTGGTTCTTGTGGCTCGCCAATCTCCAAATTTGTGGAGGTAACAATTACATCTCCCTCCCCACCAATTTGTCTAAGCTGTTCTCTTAGAGATGTTTCATCATCAATTCTGATTGGAGACTGGCTTGGGGAATAGTGCTCCATTTGAGAAGAAGACCCTTGCTCTAACTTTTGTCTTTTTGGAGCACTGGCTGCAAGTGGGCTTTCTGGCCTTGGTCTCTGCTGAGGAGGAACCTGTTGCACATTCTGGATCATTACATATCCTGCCCTTTTTTGCAAAGTGTATTGACCCGGAGACACCATGTTTCTACTGTTTATTCTCCTCTGCACCTCTGTAGCCTTGTCTGGATAAGCCTTGGCATATGCATCCTTCTTCTCATTCATGGCTTGTATTATCACAGCAAAATTATTCATCAATGCTTGCATCTTGGCTCCCCAGTATTTCTTTTCTTTCAATGGATCATTATGGAGGTCAAAAGCATTAATGAATTCTAGGGTTTTGCTAAATACTATCCATTTCTCCTTTCTCAATTCTTGTTCTTGCAAAGTAAAAACATTTCTAATCACATCCTCTGGATAGTAAACTTGTTGCACCATGCGGGAAGCTTTTATTCTCTCTCTTAAGAGGTCATAGAATCCTTTAGGATCAATAAACCTGGAATGAGATTTTGCCATGTTATATCTATCTAAGAACAAATTCAAATGCTTCCACCCTTTCCTTACAAAGACAAAATCATGTGCCACAGTAAAAATTGGAAAAAATGTGCCTTTCTTAGGCAACTCCCTCTCATCTATAGTGCCTATTTGCCATAACAGCTCAGCTATTCCTATCTTCAAAGGCACATGAAATGGCAGCACATGAGGCTTTCCCAAAAAGCCATATACTCTTATTACTGTTGAAACATTATAGGGAATTATATCCCCCCAATTATGACTAACCAGTAGCCCTTTTGCATGGTCCTTGGGTCTGACCAATTCTAACAGTGCTTGTGGAGTTCTAAGGCTGTTTCCTGTCAAAAGCAATCTAAGCTTTGATGCAAAATATCTATCAAACCTCACATAACTGGCATCTGTAGCTTCTAAGGTCATATCCACGCTCCACAACTGTACTGGATTCCTCTCTCCATTCCTAAATGTTTCTAGCTCCATACCCTTAGAAAAGAAGGCAAGTCCCTTATACAAACATACATACATAAGCAATGAATACCAACAAAAAGGTTTATCCACTTTTCCCCTTGCTATCCCCACCAAACCGTTGTGAATCTCCTTTGCAAGAAAAGTAGCAAAATCTAGAATAGTGCTCATCCCAAATTGAAGAGTTTGAGCCATTATGAGGACAATTGAGCCTGGGATCTGCTCGGCTTCATCCATTCCAAAAATCTTACAAAGAGAAATATATAATGCTTGAGCCCTAGGGTTAAAATGTCTTTTCAGTAATGGCTCGGGTGTGCTAGCAGTAATCACAGACAAGGTTCCAACTTTAGCAGCATGCTCCTACAATAGTCCTATTCTCAGGTATATTCTTTGTGCATCATATCTTGCTTTCAAATCATCCATATCAATGATCTCATGCACAACATGGTTAGGGTTGAGATTAAAAACTTCACTAAGCAGCTCAGGGAAAACCCTAAAAAGATTCACTCCAGAATGATTCTTCACCCACCCTGTAATAGGATCATATTTCTTAGCCAGGTCAGTCAATAGATCACTATCAAAGAAAACTGTAGGGACTGTTAATCTTCCAATGTCGAATTCCCAGACATTGCTCATGGGGGTATCTAAATTCCTTTCTGTAAACCATTTTTTGAACAATTGCAAACCTCCCATTGATACTTGGGTGTCTCTTACCTAGTTTTCCCTATCATAGAAACCCTTAGCGACAACTACCCTAGGGTTCTTAGGAATGAGTTCCCTTCCTTTAGTTATTTCATTTACTAATAAGGGAAATTGTTCCAGGAAATCATCACGCACAACCCTCTTTAAATAATCAGTTTGCCCAGAAAATTCCTTCCGTGGAGGCATTTTTAAAATTTCACTCTTACAACAGCAAATTCTGGATTTCTTATGGTTACAGGTTACTTACCTGCTAAATTTGCCCTTCTTTCTCTGCAATTTTCTCTTCAAATTCGTTGAAACCCTTGAGAAATTCTGTGCCCTAGCTTTGGAAATCTCTTCGCTTTGAGAAAATTTGCGATTGTGTACTTTAGTAATGGCGATTTTCATATTATACCAGTGCATTGAGGTCGCACGAAGGAAACTTTGAGTCATTAACTCCTGTAACCGTTAGTTTCGTGTTATATTTCAAATTTGAATTTGACCCGTCGATCTCTCAAAGATCGAACAACTTTATTTCAAAAAGTAAAATGCCTTTAAAAATTTCAGAGCCCCTAGCCACGCATCAAAAGGGTGCTTGCCCGCATTATTTAAAAACCTTGCATCTTCTTATTGCGGGCAAGCGCTCTTCGTCAATCTTACTTAGATCGACAACGAGTCTAAAACCTTTTATTTGACGGCCCCCCACTTAGCTAGCTTGACCAATAGAATATTATCTTTTAATCAACGTGCTCTGACTAATCTGACTGTAGCATTTAAAGTTTCAGCGCCCATGACATCACCGCTTCCAACTTGGCATACTTGTCACCTACCACCAATGAGCGTGCTTTACTTCATCTAACCTTTCCAACATGGTATGACTCAGCATTCCTTTTAAGTCTTGGTCCCACTGTGCCCGCTTACCCGCATTATTTAAATGTCGAGCAAGTCCATATTGCAAGTAAGCGCTAACCCTGGATCTTATTCAAATCTACGACGATCAAAAATCTTCTGTGACTGTATACTTAGTCAGCTAGACGGACCAATGAGGCGCTTCCTTTGTATTCCAACTCACCTGACAATTTGCCACGGATGACAAGGTGTTATTACCCTCTGAGAAAGGCGGCCCCATGATGTCACTCTGTGCCATGCGTCACGAAGGGGCTTGCTTGCATTGCTTAAAACTCGTGCATTTTCATATTGCGGGCAAGCGCCAGCCCTTGATGCTTGCTAAATCAACGATCACAAAATCTAAACTGCAAAGTATTAATATCATTAAAAGGCCAACCAATCACATCACAGGAAATTCAAAACGTGCACAGGGAACATTGACAACTCTGCAAAAGGTCTGACTGCTTCTGACAACTTAAGAACTTTTGTGGCGCATTGAGGTTTGAATGTCAGCAGGGGCTACGTGTCGAAAAGGCGCTTGCCCACAATATTTAAAGACCTTGCAACTCCATATTGCGGGCAAGCCTCAATCCTCGATCTCAAAAGGATCTACGATGCTCGAAAGAAATTGCAACTTGGACTTTTTTCAAATAAAATAATGCAATTAAGGCAAACTTTATAAGGTTTATTAAAAAGACGAATAAAGGTATCTTTGCGCGGATAAACCCTAGCATAAGAATGTCCTGCCAAAATGTATTTGAAATATTACTTTATAAGGTTTGCAAAGGCTAGGGCAAAACAAGACAAGGCGTAAGGGTTTCTATGGTGAATTTCTTGCCTAGGGTTTTGACCTAATTCCCAAAATTTTAGGGCACAGATTTAGGGTTTTTCATTGCTAAATATAACAAAACAAGGGTAGTGAAAAACCAGGCCAACATGGATGATGCAAGATTGCTCTTACAACACCCTGGGATGGTCTTGAATCCCAAACAACAATGAATTGACAGCTGGTTAATTGTTTCTTCTGTGTTGTGGCAAAGATAACAGCTAGAGGGGCCATCTTCTATGACTAACAAACCGAACAATCCTTATTTGAGGCTGGCCTTTTGCCCACACACAATGTGCAAATAAGATTTAAGTACTGGAAATGTTTTTGGTGACTGTCGATCTCTATTTTTCTGAAATAGAGCATCCTCCTGGGTCTGGACTTTGCTATATGAGCTTATTAGCCAAATCAATAAAATGGGGATGTCATAAGAAGACAATAAAATACACACTGCAAGAGGTCATCTTTTTTGGAAATGTGGATATATTCAAAGAGCAATTTGCAGTTTCTGCCATGTTCAAGCTAATGAGAATATGGATTGCAACTTTATCTGCCAAAATGACAATGAACTGAGTGCTCAAACTCCAAGTTCTTGATCAGATGAAATTCTACAGAACATTCATGCAACTCTCTCCCGAAATTAATTGCATCTTCTTTATTATCATCCTATCTGAAAATGGTATTTTCAGATCCACCATACAGCTAAAATTGTTTTTACACATGTAAGGGGAAAAGTAGACTGAAGCAGCAACAAGACATGTGTGAAGAAGATGGAGCTTGTAATATCCCAACTTCATTCTGCCCTGTTTTTCTGATTTCTGGTCTGAACCTTCTGAGTTTGTTTTTGAGTGCTTTGGTTTATTACAATATTTTTAGTTTTTTAAGTATCGCACTATATTTAGCTCGTTCTTCCACAACTGTAGTTAATGGTCATTTAGGCTTTCTTTTTAGTTTTCTTATTCTGTTCTATTTATAGATGTTTCTTTATTCAGACAACTTTGCTTTTTTGTTCACACTATAATTAGCTTATGTAAACTCTATTTAAGAGTTCATTGTTAATATAATTATCATCCCAATTTTAACCAATCTTGATGATGTGTGAAATCCTGAGAGGCACCAAAGTCAATGTACCAGGCCGAGGATGTGCCATGATCTGATTGGCATGTGACCATGGAACCCTTTCAATCAAAACTTATCAATTTTGATGTACCATACATGAGGTGCCTCTTTGAGGCCATAGAGAGCTTTTACAAATTTGCAGACCTGATGCTCTTTACCTGCAACCTGGAGGCTATGTTGTGTAAACCTCTTTTTGCAAATCACCATTGTGAAAATTACTCTTGACTTCCATCTGATGGATGCACTAACCAAACTGAGTTGAAAGAGCTAGGACAAGTGGTATGCTTCTTGTTCTTGTGCTAGGAAGACCTACACTCATATTAGCTCATCATTATGAAGATCACCAATGGTCTTGGCCCACCACTTAGGCCAGAGAGTATGAAAACCAACATTTACTGTAGTAGGAACAACATGACCAGGAATCATTGGATGTGGCGCCTGAATATCCTATGGAAGAGTTGGTGGCACATTGTCAATAGAATCCCTTCCATCATGAGAATGAATAGAAGACAAACATCCATCTTTGTAGCTTGTGAAGGCTGATCCTCTGGGCTAGAAACTGGAGAAAAGGCTGAAATGGACCTTTGTCTTCATCAAACCCCACATCTCTATTGAATATGATACAATCATATCATTATCAATCAATCAATATGCCTTATGTGTATCACTGTATCATGTGAACATCGATTGTTGAGTCTTGGAATCTAGTTTGGTGCGCTTGGCATTTGGAATCCAAATATATGTTGTAGAGCCAAAAACCTTGAGATGATTGATTTTGGGCTTCCGTCCAGATCGAGCTTCCTTAGAGTCATCTTCCTAACGATTTAGGCGGGAGACTGATTCAGAAGATAAACAACTGGAAAGATTGCCTCTGCCTAAAACTTCTTTGGAATGTTGCGGTGCTCCAACATTGATTGAGCCATCGTAGTGACTGTAGGATTCCTGTGCTCTACTCCACCATTCTACTGGGGGGTGTAAGGTGTAGTAAAGTGATGTTTAATCGCATGTGAAGCACAATAGTCAGAGAACTCAATCGAACAAAATTCTCCACTATTGCCAGACCTAAGAATGATAATCTGACAATTGGAATCTTTTTCCACTAAGGCCTTGAACATCTAAAACACACTGAACACTCTGATTTATGCTAAAGATAATACATCCACATTTCCTGTTGAAATCATCAACACGTGAGAGAAAATGCCTACATCCTGTGACTGATGGAATGTTCATAGGCTTACAAACATCTGCATGGACTAACTGCAAGTACTTGGATGTCCTCCAAGCATCACCATTTGAAAACGAAGTCCATTGCTACTTCCTAACCTAACATGCTCTCTAAACTCCATGATTCTTTGTCTGAATTGCAGATAAGCTAACAACTAGATTATCTCTTTCATCTGAGAGAGATAGTGGATCTTTAGAATCTATATAGACCATGATCCTCGTGGCCAACTGTAGCTGTAGGTTGAGACCCTGTCAACAATAGTACACTTGTGTGCACTGAAAACAATGTCAAACTGAGATCATCACATTCTATAAAGTCTAAAAAATAAAAATAAATTACAAATAGGAGAAAACAACACCAAAAGGACACAAGCAATGTAATTCTAAGCACAAACTACAAAGACGAGAAGAAAACAAGAACGTAGACCAGACAAGAACATTCATCTAATTTGCAATCACAATACCATTGTCCTTAGCCAGCTGTAGTAAAGCTTCTATTGGAAGCCACTCATCTAGACTTTAGAACTTGAGTCTGTATTTCTTTTAAGCAAGACTCTACTGATAGTGGCCTAGTCTACGTTATATTGCCAAATTGACCAATGCGGCAAATATTCACCTCTTTCAAAGTGAACATAATACACTTTGCAACCTCTATAATTTGTTCCTTTTTTCAATATTGAATTTTCTGACTTTTATGACTAGTTTCGTGTCTCCCTCAATCTAGAATTTTCTCCATCGCTTATCCCTAGCAATCATTAGACCCCACAATAGAGCCTCGACCTCTGCCAAGTTATTAATGTCCACATCATAGTCTTAGTTATGAGCTTTAATACCGTCCCACTATATTGAAGTGGGTGGGAGGGAATTTTAGGTTAGGTAGATGTTGTTGACCACCCCTCCCTCCACCTCTGATAAGTTCTTGTGGGTGGGAGGACTTTTCCAAAGTTCTCCGCAAGACTAAAGATCAAGCCCCTTCAAACACATGCCAATTGGGTGGGGAAAACCTTCTTTCATATTATTATTGTCAACAACTCTATTTACTTGGGCCATAACTCTGTCATCCTAGCCATGCCAAGATTCCCTTTTGTAGCTCCATCAAAATTCAACTTTACCCAACCTTGGCTAGGGACAACTTTGTCATCTTGTAAAATCTAGCCATCTTGCTTATGAACCTCCCCAAATTCCACAATAGTACTAATCAACCTCTCCCAAATCTTGTATATACTCATCTCCAAATCTCGAAATATCTGGTGATTCCTTTCAATTCATAGATGCCAAACAATAATAACAGAGCCAACATTACATATAAATTGAAGGTTTAGGATTCTTAATCTTGGTGTCCCATGACCCCAATAGTTTGGCAACTCTATTTGGAATTACTCACTCCAATCCCCATTTCACCCAAAACTAATTCCAAATCTGCCATGTGACATCACAATGCAGAACGAGGTGCTTATTACTTTCTTTATGGCACTTGTACGTCACATGCCTCGAGACTTGCCCAAGGTTTGCAATCTATTCCAAGTTAGAGCTCTACCTTTCCAAGCTATCCATAAGAAAACATATTTTCTTCTCCCCAATAGTACTGTCCTTGGAAATGTTATTACTTTCTTTATGGCACTTGCGCATCACTGCCTTGAGCCTTGCCCAAGGTTTGCAATCTATCTAAGCTAGAGCTCTACCTTTCCAAGCTATCCATACGAACACATTTTCTTCTCCCCAATAGTACTGTCCTTGGAAATGTATTTGTGGAAGGCACTCTTTGCTATTATAGTTCCATTGCGATGCCCATCTCACACTCTTTTATCATTTGAATCCAACCCCATTGAAGGCCATTTATCTAATTTGCCTTGGATTCTCCTTACAAGACAGACTCAAATTGTTGATAAAACTCTTCCAAGACGTATGTGTAATATTCTACTTCCTAACAAATGAGAGACAAATCATAGTTAGCCAAATCATTATTTAATCTTTGTAATGTTCCATACTAGGAAGCTGCCAATTCCTAATGATTAACTTACATCACTATGTATTTAAATTGAACTGAATTTAATAACAATGGTAATTTGTATACATATGGTTGTTAACATACTTAAGCCTAGTGTCTTTCTTGGCCCAAATGTTGGACTACTTTTGGCTTCTCTCAGTTATGGATTGATCGGGTTTAAGTTGTGTCTACTCTCCATACTCTTCTTATTAATGGAATTGCTTCTTTCGCTTTCAATGCTTCCCATGATTTGCAATAAAGAGACCCCTTGTCTCCCTTCCTTTTTTTCATCATTGCATAAGTTCTGAGTAGATTGTTTCTCTAAAGGTGTAATCAAAGACTTATCCCGGAGTCAAGATTGGAGAGTAATTATTTTCTCACCAGCATTTTGTTGATGATACTGGGCTTATGTGGGCTGCCTCTTACTTTGAAGCAAGGATGGTGTCATACACTGTCCATACGTACCTCTTAGCCTTAATGGAGGTAGATTTCCAACTTGTTATCTCTTCGTAAAAATAGTGACCCCAAAATACGTTGGCAAGATTGATTTGAGTGACGTTAGTAGGATCCTCTTGAAGGGAATGATTCACTTGCTTGGAAGGCATTGAAGCTTAGTTCCAAACTTGTCAAAGATGACCTGTTACCTATTTTTACCTCCCACCAAAAATTTGAATTCAAATACTTGAGCCCACCCAATGATCTTTAACCATCTTTTATATTATTTTAATGCCATGGAGATACAAAAAATAAACGAGTAAAAAACCTTATTGTATCCCATATATTCCCTAAGTTTATTTCTGCTGGCCCGCAACTTTCCTCGCCGTCAGATCTTTCGTGATCTACGGTGGGCGCTCTCCCGCATTCTCAAAATGCACTACCTTTAAGTAATGCTGGCAAGCGCCTGAAGGCCGCATAGCAGGTGGGTCCATCTTCTTTTGTGGGCCGCAGAGGGGAGAGCTATTGAGTGAGCTGGCAGTTTGATTGGCAGGCACTTTCCCACATTCTGTGTTTTGTTAGACTTCCTGACAATGCGGGCAAGCGCCCTGGTGACACATGTCCTAACAACGTCACAGAGGATGTTCACATAGGTTCAAAGAGCACGGGTTATGTACACCGTCAGATCTCCTAGATCAAGGGCCGGCGCTTGCCCGCAATATGAAAGTGCATGAGTTTTAAGCAATGTGGGCAAGCCCCTCGCTGCTGCGTGTCCTTGTGGGGTCAGGTTATTATGAAGCCGCAGGCTAACGCCAGATGGGGCTAGGACGTGCTGAGGTGTATGCTGGAAGGTTCGTGGGCCCAAAAATTTTAAGGGACAGGCGCAGTATAAGGAGGATCTTTCACGATCATTGATCTTACGGAGATCAACGATCGACGCTTTCCCACAATATGAAGATGCGAGGAAGCACCTGAAGGACACGTGTCCTTCTGGGCCTGGCTAAGGCATTAATAGTTAAGGCTGACGGTTATCTAACATCGCGGTTAAGTTGGGAAGGTGGCGCAGTTAGTTGGTTTGGTGGTCAAACTCAGAAAGGCCTTGCGAGGTGGCAGAAAAATAAAAGACTATTGGCCCACATGGCCCATTTTGGTTGTAAGACTCAGTTGACCTGCTGACTTTGCTGACTGATGACCCAGAAACGAAGGAAATTGAGTTTTCTTAACACTATTTGATCCTTATGATCAATTCCAACCACTCGCGAATGAATGCTGAACCCAGTAAATAGCAGGAGAACACTCCACCACCCCAGTTTATCCATCTACTTGGTCAAAATGGTTTAATGGCGTAGTTTCTGTCAAGGCCCTGTTTCAACAAAATATCAGATTTCATTGTATTTGAATCTGTGCCCAGATCAGATTTTCTCCAGATCCCTAAAGAGACTTGATGGCAGTGGTTGTGGAGTAACTTCAGTTAGAGAACATCTCAATTATGCCTAAGCTATAAAGGCAATTTTTGTAGATTTTGTTGAGGTCGACTCTTCTCTGTTTTCTCTGATATTGCTCTGCAATTTCATTGTAAATCTCCTTTGCCTCTGAATTGTATGACATTCTTATCTCCTTCAGGCATTGATGTGAAGTGCAAGAACTATTTGCCTCTCATTGGTGTATTGTAGATATCAGCAATCTTGCATGACTGTATCTCTTTTGGCCTATGAATGGTATATAAGTGAATCTTCTCTTTCCTTGTGTTATTCATTTGGGTTTTTCTGATCTGCATGTGATTGTTAGATTAAAGCAAGTCTGGATGTGTATATCTTTTGTTGTCATGATGGTTCAATAGTGCATGTATGGACAGAGATTGGTTTGAACACTCTATTTTTGGTGCATCACCCCCCTTAGGTTAGAATAGGTAGATTTGCTTTTATGCATTCCTTCTCCCTTTTCCTCTCCAAGAGTAGGTAGGTGCACCCTGATAGTAAAGGAAGCCTGCCTTCTCCGAAGACTCAACCTCATAGTTGAAGTCCCACAGCTTGGAGGTTGTTTCCATGTTTCACAAGGTTGTCCTTAGGTAAAAACTTTGGACAAGGTTGCAAACATTTGTGACAATAGTTTTTGGCACGCCTAGTGGGACTGTATTCAGAAAATTTCAAGTCTATTGGTGTCAAAAGGAAGATTTCAAGATTAATACCGAGGAGATAGTACTAGCTTCGGTGTTCAAGCCTTCAAGGGATTCATTCTTCAAGTACTTGGTGACTCTGAGCTTCAAATACATCTGGTTCCAGACCAAAGTTGCAGTAATTCATGCCCAAAGCTGAAACAAGGGCATCTTCTAGAGGTAAATTTCAGTACCAAGAGCTTTCATTTTCAAATCCTAGAAGAAGGAAGACTAGGGTATCTTTATCACCAGTTAGGAGTACAATAGTAACAAATACACCTGCAAGATCCATCTCTACTCCTCTTGCTGTTAGATCTCAGCCTAGATTGCCATCAGCACATATCAATAGATCACTTGTCTATATGGTGCAGCCTAGAGCTCATGCTTTTGCCACCTTTAATGGTGGAAGTCCTCTTTTATTGGCCCAAAAACATGACATACCAATAGCTGCCCTCAAAAGTATACCAAAATTTACTGGTGAAACTTCTATCTCTCCACTAGAACACATTCAAGAAGTTGCAAATATCTGCAATATCCATGCTATTATAGAAGATGATGTTGCAGTTAGGCTTTTAGCCTCATCCTTGAAAGGAAAAGCACTACAACGGTATAGAGGTTTGGCTCATGGTTCTATAGGAGATTGGGATGGATTAGGAGGACTGTGCAAACACTTTGAGGACAAAAGTGACCATTTGTCACTTTTAGAACAGTTGACTACTATAAAAAGAGCCCCCCATGAATGTATGACTGATTTCAACTATAGATTTCAAAAGACATGGGATAGAATACCTACTTCAGTAAAGCCTACCCTTGGTAATGCCTTCTTGCATTACCTTAGAGCTTTTAACAGTGACATTGCCACTACAATCCAAACTATGGGAGGAGATACCTTGCCTAATGCTTATGACATAGCAATAAAGTCAGAAAACATCCTAATACAAGGAGGTAAGCTAGCTCCAAGGCCTCCTATGCCTTTCTTCCCCGACGTTCCAAATCACCAACCAGCAATGGCTCCTCTTCCCACAACTTCCACATCACAATCCTTTGCTCCAGTCCCTCAAGCTTTCACATCTTCAAATGGAATAGATGAAATCAAGGAGATGATGCAATCTATGATGCTGAACATAGATAAAAGATTGCAGGGCCAAGAGAAGAAGCTGGAGGATAGCTTCTCTGTGATGCAGAAAGTGAGCAACAAGTTGGTGACTTTAGAGAGATAGCAAGCTCAAGGTAGTAAGGCTCATCAATTGCAATATGAAACTCTGAACAGTGGTAGGCCTCCAAATCATAATCAGGGGAACAATTCTTTTGATCAGAATAGGCAGAATAGCCATGCTTCAACCTCAAATGTAAACCAAAGTAGGGCCATAGTTCCTCAAAACATGGCCCAAGATCATGATTTTTGTCCCTCCTATAACTACTCCTATGCCCGTTGCATGTGTCAGGAGGTTGAATCTTATTTGGCTTTGACCATCCAAGACCCTGCAACAGGACAATCACACAAGGAGGACCAATTTAAAGATGCCTGATATATGCAAAGACAAGGTGATTGCTCCTTCATGAATCATGAAGTGGAGGAACATTGTAATGTAAACCAGGATTCCATTGCTCACAACACTAGGAGCAAAAGAAGAGCTATTGAAGATGCTACCCCTCCTCCTCCCAATCATGCCTCAACTTCAAATGCAATACCTCATGAACAAGCAATAAATGATCAATCAACTATCTTTCAGCAGCAAAGGCGAAATAATGGCAGAAAGGATGTAAGTGATCCTCAGGTTGTTCCATCTCAACCTCCTACAAATGCAGCTCCCAAGGCTTCCTACTATGCCATTCAGTGTGGTAGAACAAATGAAGAAGACAAATGTGAATATTTCCATGTGGGATGCTGTTGCTACTATACCCATGCAAAAGAGGTTGCTGCAGCAAGAATTGGAAAGTATTGAACCAAAGGGTCAGCCACCCAGCATGGAAAGTGCCACAAGCCTAGTATAGCCATCAAAGGAGGTAGAAACAAGTAAAAAGGTTAGACCCCCTCCATTTTGTGTTTCTCTAATTATAGGGGGTAAACTAGTCCATAATTGCATGATTGATTCAGGGGCTAGTAGTTCAGTGATGCCTAGGTGTGTTGTTGATGTTTTGAAAATGAAATATGAACCCATTGTTAGAGATGTATTACAGTTGGATGGTAGTACTGTCAAGACTGTAGGGATCCTTAGGAATGTGGAAATGGCCAACTTTCTTTGCCAAGACTGGTTCTGAACAAGAGAAAGGTGTACGATGAAATAAATCTATGGGTAGTGAGCCATCCCCGTATTAATTAGGTTGGTGTCCACATACAACAACTACTTATGGGATTGGAAGACTAGAAAACCCTTTTTGGGTTGCTGGTGTTACCAGTTACTCTATATGGCAGCGAGGTATGGGGGAGCAGTGTATCAAACCATAAATGGCAACAAATTGAAAGAATTCAGAAGCACTTCACAACTAATCTCAAAATCAAATCCACAGTTTCATACGAGATTATTTTAGCAAAGGTGGGCATGTTCTTGGTGGAGGCCTCAGCAATTGTTAGATTGTTGAGCTATCTAAAAAAAGTGAGTAAAATGGATGCACAACGCTGGCCTAGTAGGGTGGTTGACGGAGAATTGGCTCATTGGAAGAAGACATGGAAGAAACAAAATGATAAATGGTTCAACAAGTGGAACATTGACTACCAAGAGTGCCCTAAAAACAATTCTGAAATAAAAAAATAGGTGGCAGGAAAAATCAGATCTGTCATGTGGGCAAACCAGTTAGTAGAAAAAAAGCCTATTATGTCAAAGAATATAATCCCACATGCGAACATGACGAACAACGAATATTTAGGAGCTGAGATCAAAGGAAAGGAAAAAATCCTAATCGCTCAATTGAGATTTGGTTACCACCGTTTGAGATGTGAAATTGGTAGATGGAAAGTCCCCAAGGAAGAGTAGGAGGACAAAATTTGTAGATTTTGCAACGAGGGTGTGATGGAAATAGAGTGGCACTATCTGAAGGATTGTACAACATACAAAGACATTCGCAACCAACACAAAGAAACGTTAAAAGTGAACAAAATAAAAGACCTTTTCAAAGGACCACGACTCCTCAAGGGGGCCATTTTACTTATGCAGATTCACAACAAAAGAGACAGGCTGGAAGAGATATTTGTGATTATATTTAAGTTAATACTATACAAAAAGACGTGTCATATGTCATGCGAAGAGGCATGCATATGGAAATGAAGTGTTGTATATGTGGAAATATGAAGGGTCTTATTTTTGGGACTCAAAGAGACCTTCCTGTGTAAGATGAAGAGTCTTATGCAATCTATTTATATGATCGCTTGGTATATTGTAAATCAATCAAGTGGAAAGCTGTGTACTTGAATATTTTATGATCAATAAAATACATACTTGAATATTTTATGATCAATAAAATACATACTTTCCTAGTGTGGCTGGGTTTTTCCCTTCCAATGGAAGGGTTTTCCTAAGAAAAATGTATTGAGTGTTTTGTGTATAGTTTATGCTCTTTTATAGCTGTTTATCTCTATTTGTGGACTAAAACATTAACAACTTAGAGTAGGATTTATTTATGTTGATTAGAAGTATTGTTTATAGAAGATATTTTGGATATGCCTTTGTGAGATTCGCTTAGTTGCTTGTTGATTGCAAGTTTGTCTTCTTTGCCCATTGATGGTATTAATGTAATGGTAATAGTTTGAACATCTTACATTTATGTTAGGAGATTGTACTAGCTTGGTTGTTGGCAATGGCTAAACTAAATTTAGCAGAGTTACAAACAAATTCATAGTTTCTTGCATTTTAGGAGTAGAATAGTTTTCTAAGCACTTCCCTTTTGTAGTTTGTCTGGTCAGAAAACTTGAAGTAGTTGATATTGTTTGATTGAGTAGCGTAAGTCTGTTTGTGATACTAACATACAACATCATTATAATTGAGTATTATCAACACATAACATTCATCAACATTATCAAGCTTGAGGTATGATCTTATGATATTCAGTATTGTACTTCAGATTAAGTTTTATTTCTAAACATCATCGTTGTAGGGAAGGTTGACCCTCTTGGGGCATGACTGAGGCAAGCCCCTATACAACCCAACACCATTCTTATCACTTATTGTGTATAGTTATTTAGGTTTGGGAGGAAATGATTGCAGATTGTAAAAGAGCATATTGGGACAAGTAGAACTAGTTTTCGAAGAAGCAAAAATGCTGGATGCTATTAATTATTGACATAGTCTGCAATTACCAAGTCCAATACAGTTTTTGTGAAACTTAAGGGAAATGGGCAGAGCGGCATCTTGAGTTGGAATTTGTTTGCGATATCTGCTTCATACACTGCTAGGAGGACTAGGTCGCCTATTGACGTAGTTTCACACTTTCAGTTCTGAATTTTGAGTTTGAATGGAATGGATGGTCTTATGTGAGTTTATAATGCCACTGAAGAAAACCTTTGACATAGATTCCTAAGATCACATTTGGTAGAAAAGTTTTATTCTATGTCATCGGTTTTGTTGTGGATCTTGGTTCAGGTTTGCGGATCCAGCAAAAAGAAAAGTTTGGGGCTGGATTCATTCGAACAAAAAACATGTAAGCATTACATATATATAATATTATGTATGTATTTGCAGACTAAAAATAAGAATTTCAAGTTTAGAATACCGCATAGCATAATATAATCAACAAGACCACCATAAATTCTTATGTTATTTAAAATTTAGAACATAAATGATAAATATTACAAAATATACATTGTTTAAACTTTTAACTTCATTATTAAAATAAAATTTAAACTTTTAACTTCATTATTAAAATAAAATGTCAAGTTCAACAATCAAATTCCAGTGTATTGAGGATTTCCTAAATTACAGACACCAGCTCCATCATTGACATTAGATGCAATAAGATTTGAAAAACCAAAAGCAATGGCTTTGCCACTTGTAATAAAAGTTTGCTCACTTGTGGGTTTAAGAATAACATGTTGGAAAGTGGAAGCATCCAAGTCAGTTTGCTTTGGCTCCACATCCCACAGCTTCATGGGTTTGTTGGAGGCATGCTCCCTAATGGTGTTGAGGGGCAATGTCAAAGGTGATTTTTTTAAAGGAAAAAACAAAAAGTCAGAAAATTGACAGATTTTCCCTATGTTCACTTGGGTAGCCCCGGATCCTACCTAAGTTTGCCCAGTTTCACCCAAATGAGACGACCATCACTGCCCCACGTCCTATCCATATCCACAGGTGGATCAGACCTGAGGACCAGCTAGGTGGTCTACAGGCGGACCCAGTAACATGGGTTTTATTCTATTGGGAATAGTCATACAAAATCCATAATTACCTAGAGATGTTGCAATACGGTTTACTTGTACGAGGGCAATGATGCCACTAAAATTAGGATATGTGAGTAAACAAATATAAGGAAACTTCTATTTCATATGCAAACGAGTCACCAGAAATTACAGTTATTCGGGCAAGGATATAGTTCTTGTTTGCATCCTGAAATTTCTTGCTAACTATTTTAGTAATAAACCACATTGAATATCCAATTTTTTGGGGGACCAAACAAGGTATTGCTGAACTCTTTGTAGATGGTTTTTCTGGGGCACGATATGCTATCTGTAATTTTTATGTATGTTTGTTGATGTTCACTGGAAAATAACACGGATTCTTGTGTATTTCAATAACAAGTGGGAGCCTTCAATATGTTTGAGAGATTAGATTTTTTCTCTCGTTTGAATCCCCATTAATGCTTAATTCTTTGTACAACATCATAATATCTAGTTCTCTTTGTGCACAAAAGCATTTTTATCCCCAACTCATGATACTTGAAGGTTAGTTTAGGGTGAACGCATGAAACTAGCATGTTTTGCATGGCAAGAGATGATATAGCTTTTGCTTCTGCAAATTTTGTACAATTGGAGCTGTTCCAAGTTTATCATAGTTGTTTGCATGATATAAATTACTGTTTTTTTCACTAATCCTACTTATTTTATTTTTCTATTTGTATTTTTTGTGCATTTAATATAGGATATTGCTGAGGCCAAGGCATATTTAGAGCAGAAAGGAGTTGATGTTAGTTCTTCCAACAGTTGACAAATCAACCACAACAGATACCATGTTAAAATGGGAGTTGATCTGATTCATATTGAAAGAATTAATGTTTCAATATTGATGAGTGAGCTGGAGGAAAATGCCATAATTGATTGGCAATAAGATTTAAATTTCATTGTCTTTTTTGTATAGCACATCTTTTAGTTTTCCATTTGGGACTGAATTTTGTTCATCCTTTCGGCTACCCAAATATAAGGCTGGGCGGTTAAGCTTGCTTATTGCTTAATGCATTTGAATCAATACACGTTTTCCCTCAAGTGGTTGCTTATGTTTGAACTGACCATTATATAATTGGTTGAAATTTTTTCGTTTTTAATATTTTACTTGAGTTGCTACTATTCTTACCAAGGGTCCAAGACGCTTAAATATTTGGTAGGCTTGATCACTGTATGTTTCTTGATGATATTATGAATTGTGGAACCTTGAGGAGACCTGCATTAATATGGTTGCTGTTCTGTTCATGTTTGGTCAGTATAATGCTAATAATGATTTTTTAAACCTTTAGTAAAGAGTGCAATGAATCTGAAATTGTGAATTTTCTAATCAAATATTTATTATTATTACTTTGGATTGCTCTTAAGTTTCTAATACCTTCATACTACTTAAAGCCTATATGGGATCACCTTAAAATTATGTCTCCACTACCTTCCAATATGTTTATAGTTGGGTTCAAGTTCCATTTTCTTGTAAGTTTGATATTAGTTGTGTGATACTTTCCATTCTTGCTGTGCGATGTTCACTCATCTCTCGATTAAATTAAATGCACATTATAATTACTTGTACTCTTTACAATAGGGAGATAAATTAGTGGAATTAAATCCTCAACTTGTGGGATATGCTGATTTTTAAACAATTGGGGGGAATAGGGAAGTACCTCTAAGCTAAAGGGAGGAGGACAATTACACATCAACCTGGCAACAACAATATTTTTGGTGCTTGTGATGCCCCTTTTAAACCTTCTTTGTGTAACGTTATTAGTAGCATGGCTGCTTCTTAATATTTGTAATGAGTAGATGGTTAGATGTCAGTGGAATGCATTAATAATCACAAAGAGAAAGCACATACATGCATCTCAAATAAGAGTTAGTGTGCCTAATTTGCACCCAAAGATCTGCTCCCAAATTGTCAAAACTTTTAGTGCATGTGAAGTCTTAAAATCTTGTCTTGCAACCTTATCGATATAAAACACACCAACTTTATTTTTCACATGAATTAGGTATTACAGTGGAATAAATCTCTCAACCAGCCAGTTTATGTCAATGGTTTATAGCACGGTATTATAATTGTTTAGAATCGCAGGTTGTACATGTTGATGAAACATATTTGCATGTGGGTGCATGATCTTATATACAATGATCTAATTAGGCTGTAGCTTTTATCTTTATTAGAAGTTCGACTTACTTTTACTAGAATGAGCCAAAGTGTATATGTACTCCAGGAAAATATGGTAATTAAGAAACAAGGTGGGAGATTCCAGTCTATTCATAGTGCAAATGCTAACATTTTTAAAATTGATATTAAGTTTTGCAAATCTCTATACAATCTCACTGTTAAGAAAACAAAGACCATCAATATGGCAAGCTTCACTCATAACATCTAAAGAACGTACAAGCATATTGCAAGCCATGTAGCACATAATTCTAACCATGCATGAGGAAGGAAAATTAGTTTTTTATTAATGAATTAAACGTTCCAAATTACTATCAATTTTAATAGGTGTGTTAAATTTTGACATACATATTTGGATATTGAAACATAAATTAAATCAATAATTTTTTAAAGTTACTTTGATATAGAAATGGGGATTGAATTGGTTGTGATAAGAGGCATAATATTTGAATTAAGATAGTATTTATAATTATTGAACTATGATAAGTTATACTTATGAAATATGGAATTTGATACTGAACCTTGCATGCAACGTGGAACCTTGAATCTTCAAAACTCTAGTACGTGTGATAAATGCCTACATGTATTTTCACTTCAAACTGAAAACCTTGGGGTTGAGATATATTTATGAAGTTTCCCAAGTTAGAGTGAAATGTACTAAATTCCACTAGTACTTGGGTCAAGCTTAAGTGATTGATCCAACAATTTCCTAAAGATTAGGAAGACATACTACAACAAATTCATAAAATGCTTAAGTAAATAATGTGATGCAATGATAATGGAAGTTTGAGACTAGATTCGATGAATAGTGTGATCAATATTAGAATTACCTAGTGAAAGAACTAGAGTTTTGTATTTGTAAATATAATAACTAATGCAAATTGATAATGCAAGATAGGGCTGTGATACAAATGAGTGATTTTATTTCAATGAATGGAGGGTAGTATTTCTGTACAATTCAAAAGATATAGGCACAATTATTATATATACATGTCAAGTGCATAATTTGAACCTTTTAGTGTAAGGGCTGATTAAAGATGGGTGGGATAAAGTGGGTGAAAGTTGGATCTTAACAATATAAAAAAGTTTAAATGTTGTTTCTTAGTGCAAATCAAGATTTGGTGTCAGTGGGATGATTGAATTAGTCCTATTCATGTTGTAATTTATGACATTGTTGCAAAATTGAACAAAATGAGTTAGATAGGTGATAGATGAGTTGGTTTTGGTTGTCATCAATGTCAACTTCTTATTGTTGTCATTAGTGACTTCTTTTTTGTGGAACCCATCTTGAGTTTTTTGTGCTACATATACAATATATTATGAATCTCTTGTTGAGCTTTTGGCATGTCATTGAACATTGCTCAATGATGTTTGTTTCAAGGTTTTGTGTTTCAAAATAAAGTACAATGGATTTGACATTTATTTTTGTATAGCTATGGTTGACTATGGTATCTCCATGAATTGCCTTCTCCACATTTATTTGCATGATAGATTTTGATGGTGCGCTTCTGGAAATGACTTATTAATGCCCTTAGTTTGATCCATTCCAAGTGTTACAAGATGTTTTGCTTTGAAGAGTTGGTTTCAAAGCTTGATTGTGTTCCTGCTCTAGGTTGGGTCAACCTAGGGTGTTTACACTTATCTATTTTGCCTTGGCGAGTGCATAGGGATTGTAACATGTATGGATGTATGGTGATATTTTTGGTCTTGGCTTTGATGTGGCGTGGTCTACTTTGCATTCCTGTCCATTACAGGAATGATAAATGCTTACCTAATACAAATTGTATCCAACCAACCTATTAGTATATTGGTATCATGAATACTACGAGGTCAGATGTCATGCATGGTGTTTTTTGTGTAGTTAGATTTCAATGAGATCACAAAAAATATTATGTTGCAATTGTAAAAATAAAATAGATGTTTGAAATGGATTGAAGATTTTGGATTATCGTACCATAGAAAATCATACATTAAATTGATGATGACTTGTATAATTGTTGATTGGGTTAGATGTGCTAATGAAAGGAAGACTACCTGTGGAGGTGCATTCTTTCTTGGACCTAGATTAGTTGCTTGGTCAAGTAAGAAACATGATTCTTTGTCTCCATCTCTTGTTGAAGATGAATGCATTGTTGATGAAACACACTTTGGAGGACATTATAATAATGTTCAATAAGCCTATTCATATTTTGTGTGACATGCCATTGTTGTAAACATTTCAACAAATTAGCCGCTGCATTCAAGAACAAATTATTTTTATCTGGTATGAGTTTTTAAGCGAAAGGGTTTTGGAGAATGAAGCTTGACTATGTGCTTCCAAAGGATAAATTATTGACATCTTCACCAAGGCACTATTTAAGGATACTTTCGAGTATTCTAGAGACAAATAAGTGGTCACTATCCCTCCTTGTTAGTGCTAGATGTATATAGATGTGCATTAGTCCAATAAGTTTTGTGCATATTTTGTCTAGACTAATGACCATGGCTACCTTATAAGAGGAGTTATGTATTGTTGTGAGCTACTATGTGTATTTCAGAGATGAACAAAATGAGTGATGTGTTTGCATCTATGGCCCTTGCCATTGACGTCAATGGGGGAGAATTATTGAAAATTTGTTGGTATGCTCGAGGGTATTCATCTAGATGTATCAGTAGTGTGTTGTCATTAGTGACAAAGTGGAATATTGTGATATTGCTATCAGGATTTAATTGTGTGATTTTGAGTCAAACTCATTGACCTAGATCCAGTGAGTGCTAAGTGTTCCATTTATTCTTATGAGAGATGAATTCATGTTGAATCACTACTCATGAAACATGGGTCAATGAGTTTGACTCAAAATCACACAGTTAAATCATGATAGCAATATCACAATTTGACTTCTTGTGGAAATTATCTCCTACTTATCAAAGTGGAATATTGTTGTAGAATTGAGCATAACGAGTTGGTCAAATGATTGATGAGTTGGTTTGATTTCAACATGATAATATTGTTATTAGTAACTACTTTTGTGGTTTGTGTTGTGTATTTTGCTTCACATATCCTATTTGTTATGAATCTTTTGTCAAGCTTTTGGTATGTCATTGCAGATTGTTTAGAGATATTCATTTCAGGGTTTGTGTGGTTCAAAACAAAGTACAACAAATTTGGCATTTGTCTATGTATAGTTATGAATGACTATATATTTGCTTGAAATGCATGCTCTGCATTTCTTTGTATGATGGTTTTTGATAGTGTGTTTCTAAAATGAGTTATTAATGTCCTTAGTTTCATCCATTCTGGATGTCATGAGGTGTTTTTCTTTGGACTCATTCTAAAAGCTTGACAATGTTCCCATCCTAGGTTTGGCCGACCTTGTGTGCATACACTCATCTTTTTCTTTATGAATGCAAATGGATTGTAATATGTGAGGTGATATTTTCCGCGCCATCTATGACATGGTGTGGTCTACTTCTCATTCCTGCTCACTACGAGAATGCTTAGTGCTGACCTATTTAAAAATATATTTAGCTACTTGTTTGGTTGATTGGGGAAACTTCACAAGCTATGGATTAATAAAAATAAGAGTTAAAGCATAATGGTAAGTGTGGTGGAATTGATACTCAAGAACCCATACATTATGGCATATAATGAAAGGGGGAAGTGGAAGGGATGCATTATTTTTCCTCTTACATTTTGGCCTCTTTAGTATGCATGCGAATCTACATAATAACTTGGAAAAAGTTTTACAAAAGTAATAATTGAGAGTCGACTTTGTGAACTGCTCATTATTTGAGAGTGCAATTAGTAATGATATAGCCCCTTGATATTCTTCGCTTATAGGTGCATGTAAATTGAGGAAAGTGAAAATAATAAAAATGAAAATGTAGTGTCACTCTGAAAGTGTCTAGACAATAAACCAAAATTTATTGTTTATGAAAGGGGCACTAGGTTTATTTTTCATCACTATCTTTAGAAACTTATAGTTTAGGTGGTTGTTTGGCCACAAGTACCCCACTCCCATCACAAAAGGAAGTTTATGGCTTGACATAGTTGTTATTCATGATTCATGACAACATCAAAATGATGGATTTTTTTTATCATATTGGCCAATCCCAGTCAAGCGTATCTAGAACTGACATAATTAGAGTTCATGATCAATATAGATAGTTAAGGGATTGAGGATATAGGGAGTAATTCAAGTGATCCATAAAATTCACGTCATTCGTGAGTGTACTATTGCGTCGTTGATCACAACCTTTGTGGGATAGGTAAGAAGATGATATTGAAGTGATTACAAATAATTGTAATTACATGTTGGCTATGTAAGGACAATGTTGAAAGTTATTCAAAACTCTTATTGGAGCACTTAAAGTAGTTGTATCAAGAAACCATATTTCGTATATATATGAAAGTTGGCTACTTAAGGACGATGTTGAAAGTTAGTCAACATTCACATCGAAGCACTTAAAAAATGTTGTATCAAGAAACCATATTTTGCATATATATGCATATACGGAAACCATGGAAGATATAACATGGGATATACAATACGCCAGTGCCTCATAATTATTGAGTAATGATAATGATTTAGTAAACATTGAACGAATCTTTTAAGAGTTTGAGGCGATTAAGCATAATCAATGATTAGTCACGAATATGAAAGAGTGTAGTCTATTTGCAACAATGAGAACTTGAACTATTAAGGGAGTGAGTCATTATGAGTAGAGGTGATGTTAGTTACAAAGGGACAAAAATTATTAAAGGGAGGGAACTATTTTGGATATGGAGAGAGAAAGTTATCATGAAGAGTGGAGGGAGAGTCTCCTAAAAAAAGGAAATGATAGAGATGAAGAGGCACTGATAACATTTTTGCACTACTTCAAATGATGGAGGTGTGGGATTCTATGTGGTCTCTTGGTGTAAAAGAGAAATGGGGAGATCAACAACTGTTAATCTCAAATTGGTTTTGACCAATGAGTGTCTATACACTTAAGTCATTTACTTAGTTCATGCCAAACAAGTAACATATGCCAAGCACAACATAAAAGTTAGAGCATGCCGAGTAAACAATAAGTGTCGAGCCACTCATGTATCAAGTCACTCAAGTGCCAAGCAGATAGTATGTGCCAAGTGATTTAGGAGTCAAGCAGGCAGTGCATGTTGAGTCATTCAGATGCTAAGTGATAATATTGAAGTCATAGTTAGTGTCGAGCACCAAGCTAGTATGTGCCGAGTGATTCAAGAGTCAAGCAAGCAGTGCATGCCAAGTCATTCAGATGCTGAGTGATAGTATTGAAGTCATAGTTAGTGCCGAGCACCAGGGACTTTAGATGCCAAGTAACACAGTTTTGACATAGTTGTTTGTATTAGCACAAACTACTATGTAAATCATTTTTGGGCTAACTTAAGGATTGAATTATGATCTTTTGTTGGTAAGGACAAATCTTATATGTGAATCCCTATGTGTTGCATGCACTCAATTAGATAAAGGGAAGCTTTAAGCCACAATATGGATGAATCATAGTCGTTGATTCATACCTAACCCTAAGTCACCTAAGTCTTCTTACAAAGGGAAAAACCCTAAATGTTCTATGAGTGAGAAGGAGAGTTTGCATGTGAAAATAGGACATTCATGGTGACCAAAGTATTATGATCTGAGATATATTGCAAAATTAGTTAAAGGAGAATAGAGGAAGGAAATAATGAACAATAGAGAGACATTTGATCAAGAAGGATCAAGTATACATCAGTATAGAGGTGATCTGACATCAAGCAACAAAGTGCTAATCATAGGATCATTGCGGAGACATTCTAACAAGTGAATAAGTCAAATTTCTTAACAAAGTAGTCCTAACAGGCTGTATTGAAATCCTCTAACAAGGTGCTTACTTAATTGTGAGTTGAAGTCCTTTAACTAGGTACACTTCTAATAGGGTGTTGAAATCCTTTAACAAGGTAAGACCTAACAGTTTTTGTAAGCTTTTAACAGGGTAGACCTTTCACAGGGTAGATCGTGTTTCATGATCAAACATTGTAACCTTCATTAGATACACTTTATTAGTACAATCGTGAAGATTTGTGGGTGTCAACTCCATCCCAGTTTTACCTTCTCATTGGAAGGTTTTTGGGTAATCATATCTTGTGTCATATATATGTGTGTGAATGCTTACTTGTTTACATACTTTAGATGTATATGTTTTACATGGTATTTCAGTCTACTTAATGAATTGTGAGATGGATGTATGGTGAATGTTTTTATGGGTTAAAGTTTAAAGCATCCATTCATTCCCCCCCTTCCCTCTTAGAGTTTACCTTTCCTATTGTAATTCCAACAATTGGCATCAGAGCTAAGTTCTTTAAAAGTAAAGCTTTGCAGCTTTGAGGAAAGATCTTAAAAATAGAAGTCTACAAGTTGGGAAAAGTTATTGAGAACTAGGAGATTGAAGTACAACTCATTCTACATCAGTTGAATGAAGCAAGAGAAGATCTAAAGAAATCATTGAGAAGAAGAAAATTTCTATTGAGGAGAATGACACATAATACCAAGTGATGGACATTAGTAAACTATTTGTAGATGGAAACTCCAATGAATTTGATGCAACAATTGCAGATCTAATGGAAAAGAACAAAACCCTAGTTGAAGAGATTGAAAATCTTAAGATAGAGCAAGAATCACAAGCCATATTAGTATGTGAGGTGATTGAACAAAAAAAGAAAGCTATGGAAGACAAAGTCATGATTGAAGATGACAAAAGAGTTTTGACCGACAGACTGGAAGAAAGATCATCAGAGATAACTAGGATTGCAACATGCAATTGGAAACTTTGGGTCAAATGATGATTGCAAATCATGAACTGAATGTAAAGGATATTGAGATCACAACACTGAAGTTGCAGAATGAACAATTGAGCAATGATTTGAAAAGTAAAAAGGAGTTTGCTAAAAGTTTCAATAAACCTAACTAGTCATCAAACAAGCAGACAAAGGTAAAGAACAATGGAAGCTCTTATAACTGGGATTATAATACAAGGTATAGTTGACACTACTATCAAGAGTATGGACATGTTCTTGAGAATTGTATTAGAACACATTTTAGAAGTGATTACAAAAGGTGGTTGAGTCAAACTACATGTTTTAGCTATTTGAAGACTGGTCATGTCAGCAGATATTGTCCAACAAGGTCAAAAGCACCAAGTTGTGAGTTCAAAAAAGGAAAAGGCAATGCAGATATTAAAAATGTTACAGATGAGATGAACAAGACATGGAAGAGAAAGGAGGAGTGCAACACATCAAGTGTAGATGGGATCACTTCACCCAATGGGTCAGGTGATCACACCTCATCAAATTAAGCAATGAAGAGGTATGAGGGACTAATATTTAAAAGATATAAAATACATTAGTTCCAAAGATTTAGTTTTGAAAAGATTACATATGCATGAATAAAGATGCAAAGTGGTGTTAGAAATCAAGGATAAATCTTTAAGTTTTGTCAATTTTATATGTTACTGTCGAGCATGAAAAGTTTCATGTGGTTGCTGAGTGAAATGTTAGTAGATGCCAAGCTAGAAATTTTTTTAGTTATGGTCAAGCTCATAGCAGTTGCCGAGTGGATGGAAAGACATGTGGATGCCGAGTGAGCCAGAAATTCAATTAATGCCAAGCTTATAGCTGTATAAGCACTTAACATTATATGTAGTATTTTAAGGGCTATTTTATCTATTTCTTATTCATTGACATCATTTGAAATCAAAGAAGTGCATGAAGAGCTAAAGGAGATCTGGAGAATTTCTTTGAGGGTTTCTAGGAGATTAAATAGTCGTTCGACACCATTCTAATAGAATTTATAAGGTATTTATTGTGTGCCGAGCTATGCAGTTTCAAATTTTGCAAACCCTAGATATATGTAATGGTGTCTACTTCTTCGAAAGCAAAAGGTGTAGAGGGAAAAGAGGTTTTGAATGTTCAATTAATTAGCAATGAAATCAAACGACCTATTTTCAAGGCAATTCCATATATAAGCAGGATCCCTCTGGTGCGTTGTCTATGATACCACCGCAAGTCTTGATGATTCAAGATGTTAGGAATTGTTACACATGTAAGATTGGAAGCATATGAGACATGGAAATAAGAGAAGTATATGGGAATCTATGTGAAAATGGAGTGTTAAAGGAAGAATTCAAGATTATAGAAGAGAAAGGGTTAACTCGTGCCATAGATTTTCCCAACATCTTCAAAATAGAGTGGATTAAGATTTTTTAAACTAGAATACATGATAGCTCAGTATGGTTAGAGAATGGGCCAATAGAAGTCACAAAGAAGATTGTTCATAGGGTAACAAGGTATCCAACCCTAGATCAGCCAATGACTATGAGAAGTGAATCAAAGGAAGTTATTGAAAAAAACACATGTGCTGCATGGAATAAAAGAGGAATGACCATTGATACTATCACAAATCCCCTGATAGCTTTTGCAGTGAGGGTAATAGCACACAAGTTTTATCAATCTAGTAGATTAAACAATGTACCTTGCATTGCAGTGGATATGGGCTACAAAATTGTAAAGAAGGATCATTTATGATCTTGTCGAGTTGTAGTTGCAATAATTATTGAGAATTTCGGAGGTATAAGGAAAACAAAGAGTGCACGGTGTAGATTTGGACCTATTATGGTATGTATTTTCTTCTATGTGAAGAATACATTTCCTACATTTGGTAAGGTTGCATGGAAGGTGAATAGATCAATTGCAGTACAGATAGGAGAATTTATTGAACAATTAGGTGATAACTTTGAGTCAGTAATGACTAGTTATTTTGAAGATTTTAAGCAATCTATGAAGAAGAGATTAAGGATACCAATCTCACTAGTGGAGGAACATTTTGGTGATGTTTGCTTTCTAGTTGATATTGATTTCACTTATGTACAAGCAGCAATTCCCAGGGTGAGATAGATAAGGCCATTAGGATATGAGATCAATGTTGATGAGGCCTTTGCAACAATCACAACATTACTTGCAGAAGAAGTGGACAAGGAAGCCAAAGCATTTGGTAATTATAACTTGGCCAAATCAAAAATCACTATGGAATTGAAGACTTCTTTTGTGATCAGAAAGAAGATCAAATTGGTGAAGAAATTGAAAGAAAAATTTGGTGAAGGAGCCGAGGAAGAAGAAGAAGAGGGGGATGATGAAGAAGAAGAGACACAAGCACAAGCACCATTGGCACTGACACAAGGTTAGTGAGAAGATTGGCATGAGGAGGAAGTAGAAACTATAGAAGTTGAGGAACAAGAAGCCAAGGAAGCACCAATAACTACTAAAAATAAGAAAAGAAAGGAAAAGACTCAAGCAGTGACAAAACCAAAGAAGGTTGCAAAACCTAATTAGCCCAAAACTACAACACCTACCACAAGGGCTAGCACAAGAGTCACTACACAGAAGGCTAAAGAAGTAGCCAAGCCTAAAGAGCAGGAAGGTGGAGCACTGAAAAGACCAAGAAGGAAGTATGTTGCTCAGGCAAAATCTGATGAGGAGAAGACTTAATCTAATGACAACATCCAATTCCAAGTGGTGAGTCACAATCCCTCATCAGACTTAGATAATTTATGTGAGAACATTAGAAACAATGATGATTTGTCAGGTTTCTCTCACATTGAGTTTGATAATCTTGGAAAGATTGAGAAGAACCAAGTAGAAGAGGTAGTATATGCCATGGTGGCTATATTTAAAAAGACTCCTCTAGAACTTGCCAACTCCATTCCTAAAAGCTTATATGATAGAGTTGAGTAGAAATGGCACTATTATTTAGACACTGGGAAGAAAATTAGGGAGACAACCCTCACTCAAGTTATGCTAGAATTTAGCAAGGCAAAAATGGCTAAAGTCATTAAAAAATATGCTGTAAGATTTGTGTCAAAGTATAGGGCATTTAGCATATTGCAAAACAACATAGAGGATGTTTTACAAAAGTCCAAAAAAATGTGGAACATTGCATATGGACTATCAACAACCAAAGAAGCTAACCAAGTATCTATTGAGGTAGGAGATGATGAAGAAGATGAAAATGAATAAGACACAGTTGAGGGAGGCACTAATATGAATATTGACGACCAGGCACTAGATGAGGAAGAGTAGAAACAAGAACAGTGTACAAGATACACAAATATCGAGTGCCAACCCTCTAGAGGTGACAAGTGTAAACATTGAAACTGTCAAAGTAAAGGCTGTTTCTGATACTACTGCTCAGAACATCAATCCCCTTACAGAGGAAGATCTGAAAAGGATACTTGTCCAGTCCACTCTCTAGGCTAAATTATGTGACAATCCTGTATTGGTAAGTGTGGATGAAATACACAAGACATAATCTATAACTACAGGGGAGGAGGTGAAAACACAAGAAACACCTATAATCACTCCTCAAGTCACAAGTGTACAACCTTCACAACCCATAGTTGTTTATCAAAGGAAGGAGACAACAAATTTCACTGTTAGTACACTGATGCAAGACACTCTAGTCTCATAAAATTTAAAAGAAGCTGAAAAAGACAAGGTTGAGATAGTTGGAGCAAACAAGGTTGAAATGCCAGTTCATGATGGGACTCAAGGCCAAACAGGTCAGGTAGATACACCTGTACCTCTAGCACAAAATCAAGGTGCAACTAAAACTACAGAGGTAGAAAAGGACAAGTTTGAAGAGACTAGTTTGACATCCAAGCTGAAGGAGCTACTAGTAATCCAAGTAGTAGTGACATTACCAGAATCTGGTACTCCTTCCAGTCAAGCTCTTTAGAGGCCGAGCATAGATGCTACACCATTGCAATATTCAATGCCAAGTCCTATCTCATCTAAGGTAGAAGAGGTAATTATTTATGGAAATGTTAGCCTAGATGACGAGATTATATTACCTAAATTTGATTATACATCAATCACAATTGAGCATATGAGTGGCCCTAGCAAAGAAGAAACATCAAGAACTGCACAGAAGGGAACATAGGTAGAAGCGAGATTTGATTGGCATCAAAGGGATTTTCTTAGATGCATTTAATCTGCTCACTCCAGATGAAATGAAACCCATAATTGAACAACTGATAAATATAGTCAAAAGGGATAGTGACACAAACCTGGATACTAATGTTAAACTATTAGAATGGTCTGAAAGGAAGTTTCAGAACAAGGTCAATGAGAAGAAATCTAGTGGTATTGCACTGACACAAGTTGAGCTAACAACCAAGATAAAGAGTGTGAAAAAGGTACTAGAGAGCATTTTATCGTTGTACACCAAACTTTGTAATCCTACACTATTCACCCAAGAAATATGGAATCACATCCTAAGTTTGGAGAGTCAAATGCAGTCATCTGATGCTCTATTGCCCAAGTCTCCAACTCAAAGTGAGAAACATTTTAGGACCCTCTTGTAATCCAAGAATTAGTTAACATCATTACAAGTAGATGAAGCCAACATAAGCGCCAAACTGATCAACATCTAGTCCTCATTGACTACTCCCATGGAGATTTTACACAAGGAGCTAGGCTATACATAAACACTTATGAACAAAGAATCCAATCTTTCTACATTAGATGGCCTAGTACACCTTGCTGTCGAGCTAGCCATCCAAATTAAGTCTTTGGAGGTAGCTTGTGACAATTATTATACTTGAGGTCCATAAATCTCTTTTGGACAAATACACTATAAGTGTATAACCCATTGACATCAGTGTCAAAAAGGGGGAGTAAGAGCAATGGGGGAGCAAGTAAGAAACAAAGAAAAGAGATATCTATACCCAAAGGGGGAGTGAGAAACAGAGAAACAACATTAGATGATGCAAATCTACTCATCAAGAGAAAGATTTTGATACAAAGTACAATATAGAACTGAATCAACAACTCAGGGGAGTTATGAAATTTTGAGGTATAAGTCATGTTGCAAAATTTTGACATAAGAGATATCTATATTATGCTCATAGGAACACAATTATTAATGTATAACCAAGTTTTTTTAAAACTCATGTCAAAGGGAGAGATTGTTAATCTCAGATTGGTTTTGACCAATGAGTGTCTATACACCTAGTTATTGACTTAGTTCATGTCGAACAAGTAACATATGTTGAACACAACATATAAGTTAGAGCATGTTGAGTAAACAGTGAGTGTCAAGTCACTCATGTGCCGAATCACTCAAGTGCCAAGTAGATAGTATGTGCCAAGTGATTTAGGAGCAAAGCAGGTAGTGCATGCCAAGTCATTTAGATGCCGAGTGACAATATTGAAGTCATAGTTGGTGCCGAGCACCAGGGACTTCAGATGTCAAGTAACACAGTTTTGACATAGTTGTTTGTATTAGCACAAACTACTATGTAAACCATTTTTGGGCCGACTTAAGAATTGAATTACGATCTTTTGTTGATAAGGATGAATCTTATATGAGAATCCCTATGTGTTGCATACATCCAATCAGATAAAGAGAAGGTTTAAGCAGTAATATGGATGAACCGCAATCGTTTATTCATACCTAACCCTAAGTCACCAAAGTCTTCTTAAGGATGAAAAAACCCTAAATGTTCTATGAGTGAGAAGGAGAGTTTGCATGATAAAATAGGACATTCATGGTGACCAAGGTATTATGATTTGAGATTTATTGTAGAATCAGTTAAAGGAGAAAAGAGGTAAGGGAATAGTGAACAACAGAGAGACATTTGATCAAGAAGGATCAAGTACACATTAGTATAGAGGTGATCTAACATCAAGCAACAGAGTGCTAATCGCAGGATCATTGCTGAGACATTCTAACAAGTGAATTAGTCAAATCTCTTAATAGAGTAGTCCTAACAGGCTATATTGAAATCCTCTAACAAGGTGCTTATTTAATTGTGAGTTGAAGTCCTTTACTTCAACCAGGCACACTTCTAACATGGTGTTGAAATCCTTTAACAGGGTAAGACCTAACATTTTTTGTAAGCTTTTAACAGGGAAAACCTTTTACAGGGTAGATTCATGTTTCATGATCAAACATTGTAACCTTCATTGGATACACTTTATTACTATAGTAGTGAAGATTTATGGGTGTCATCCCCACCCCAGTTTTACCTTCTCATTGAAGGGTTTATGGGTAATCATATCTTGTGTCATATATATGTGTGAATGCTTACTTGTTTACATACTTTAGATGTATATGCTTTACATGGTATTTCAGTTTACTTAATGAATTGTGAGATTGATGTATGATGAATATTTTTTATGGGTTAAAGTTTAAAGCACTGATTAACCCGTATCAGAGCTAAGTTCTTTGAAAGTAAAGCTTTGTAGCTTTGAGGAAAGATCTTGAAAATGGAAGTTTGCAAGTTGGGAAAAGTTATTGAGAATCAGGAGATTGAAATACAACTCATTCTACATCAGTTGAATGAAGCAAGAGAAGATCTAAAGAAATCATTGAGAAGAAGGAAGGAAATTTCTATTGAGGAGAATGATACACAATACCAAGAGATGAACACTACTAAACTATTTGAGGATGGGAACTCCAATGAATTTGATGCAAAAATTCCAGATCTAATGGAAAAGAACGTAACCCTAGCTGAAGAGATCATAAATCTTAACATAGAGAAAGAATCACAAGCCATATTACTATGTGAGGTGACCAAACAGAAAAAGAAAGCTATGGAAGAAAAATTCTTGATTGAAGATGACAAAAGAGTTTTGACCAACATAAATGCAGTCTCTTGGTAAAAGAGAAATGGGCAGATCAACAACTAAATACAATATGCACTTTTGGCAAAAAGTAATTCAATTTTGACTATTTAACTTTTTTAGTTTAGGAATCAAGTCTTAGTATGTGATGTTTAAATTGTCTGAATGAAAGATAGAACATTCACATATAATCATGGCATAAAATTATGATATGTTTAAGACACTCCATCTAATTTTCACCCTAAGATAGCTAGTCTTAGTATTCCCCACCACTTGAATTTTGACCTACAAAGTCATTGGCAAGAGCACTAGAGGAAGTTTGAAATTACAATGAGAACCAAGGTATTCCCTCTCTCTTCCTCTTTTAGTTGTAATGTATTTTCTTATAGCAATGATGTTAGACATGTGGTTTGAACTCTATCTAAGGTTTGTGCCTCACTAGTTTACTTTAATTGATTTTCATTTGAGGTTAATTTTCTTTTGGAAGAAAACTTTGAAAGACCATCTATTGGCCACCACCTACTATACAAAAAAATTTGAAAATGTAGGCCAAATAACAAACATTGCAAGGAATATATGCTTGAACCTCTACCTCTACAATCTTTATAACTATGTACTACTTGCAAGAAAAGTGCTCCATATCATCTATCATAGATTTATTGTGATATCATGATTATGTATGTATATTTTTCATGACCAACTATTAAGACCATAGAGTTATTACACATTTTCATTGGTCTAAATACTTATGTAAGAATTGTACAAGAGAACTGTTATTGAATAGCGTCAATCAGAGAATGCGGATTGTACATGTTATTGGAAATCTTTTAGAATAACTGAGAGGGGGGGTGAATTAGTTATTCAAGGTCCAGATGTACAAATAAAACTTTTCTTAACTTGGTGAATCCATATAAGATTCATATTCATACATGCATCCAAATGAATATGTGAATACTTGAAACTTGCAAGTTATTCTCTAATTGTAGAAATTTAAAACATGAAACACAACACATTCATCAACACATTTGACATAATGATTTAATGTGGAAACCCAATTTGAGAAAAACCACTAGTAACATGCTACTCCTTTTCACTCTTCTGAAGTGATGCCCTGTGAAAGGCCAACTCTGTTAAAGGTTATAATACACACTATTAAATGTGACCCGGTTAAGGGATTTCAATCACTCTGTTAAAAGTGAGCCTTGTTAGAGGACTTTAGGCCATTCACTTGGAA
Source organism: Cupressus sempervirens (assembly GCA_028749045.1). Classification (NCBI taxonomy): domain Eukaryota; kingdom Viridiplantae; phylum Streptophyta; class Pinopsida; order Cupressales; family Cupressaceae; genus Cupressus; species Cupressus sempervirens. The sequence goes on from CM053784.1 coordinate 115,405,354, forward strand.
TGCCACCCTATTAAAGGATTTTCCAATGACTATTAAGTCAACATTAATCCAAAAGATTTACCCAAGACTGATATAATTTTTAGAGAGTAACAGTAGAGCTTTGATTACAACTTACAACTTCACTTGCAGATTAAAAATCTCTGTTCAGTCTTCAATTCTACTTTGCTTTCATACTTTGCAGCTCTGACAGCTTGTTCACCCTTCAAGCATTCATCTCCTTAAGCCTTCTTGTTTAGTACGCCATTGAAGACACTTCTCTTGGGTCACTTGATGAAGCAAAACCCTTAATTCCTTCTCCTCCTTAGGTTCTCGCACATGACACCAATATCTCTAACTCTATTGCTTCATGACCAAACATTCCTATATAAAGGAAATTAGAATATTTTTCCACTCATTATCCATCATCTAGATTACAATTTTGGATGGATTAGGCAGGATACAATGTATCTGCCCCATATCTTGTTTTCTCCAAAAACTTCTCTTAGAATCCATTTGAATTCGCCTCTAAAATGGTTTACATAAAATATTGTGCCACCAGCTCATCAATCTTATCTTCCTCCTAGTTCACAAGTTTCAAGAAAATAAACTTGTCGGCTTTTATTTGGTGAATCTATGATTTTTGTCATAATGCAACAGCTCAACATTATCAATCTTTTGATGCTTGGCACATACTTTATCACTCGACATCAACTATAAAATCACTCGTCATCAACTAGATTTTATTGGTGCTCGACATCAACTAAAATTCACATGGCATCTACTGTCTTGCTTGGCATCCACTAGAATTTGCTTTCACTCAGCTCCAACTGACTTTCTGCTTGGCTTGTACTAACTTTGCTCAGCACCTACCATCCACTCGGTCAAGCTTGGCAAATAAACTTTGTTTAACTTATTCTTCTAAACTTTCTAAGTGTAGCGAGCCATTTTGTAACCTTAAGTAGATCATCATGTCATCACTGTCTTAACTAGTCGTTGTACTTCATTACATAATCATAACTTAACCTTTCCTCTAGGTGCTTTTGTTACATCTTGTTGATCAAATCCTCCTCATCAATCAACAAAGTGATAGTACTTGAAACATATAAGCAATTTTCTTACCAGTAAATAGCAGGTTTGACATCAGTAACAAAACAATGATTGAAACACATAACAATATCCCTTATAACATTCTTTCTAACCAATGATCTTTTCAATCAAATTTCAACACATGTATGTGTGTTTATGTGTTACATACACTCAGTTTGGTATTATATCTTAATCTAATCAAGCGCTTCATATCAAACTAAGATGAAATTGTATACATATATTAAATGGTCTTATAGATTGATCCCATATGCCTCTTTATATGTATATACAACAGTCACTATTAGTTAATACTAACTAACTAAACTGATCTTGTAGCAGGTCAGATTAGTTAGTTAATACTAACTAATAATGTTGTAAAATTGTGACTCTTGACATTGAAGGATCATGATATATATTGAAGGCATCCTTTATATTCAATATATATGTGCATCGGTCCTTGTAGTATTGACATCAGAATTAATATTAACTCAATACCTTTAATGATAGATCAACTTATATCATATTGTTCATTATCGTTTCCATCCAATTTGACATTATATCTTATCTATATTACATTCACAATACATAGTAATTAACATATTGTAGATTGAGTCACAAGGATAATCATATTGCAGATCGATACAAAAAGATCCTCAGTATTGCAGACTAGGCTTCACATACAAGGCAAGTCATTAATCTGAAGGTATTATATATTGAACATATCACTCAGCATTAAAGAAGGTACATCTTCTCTCTTACCTGCAAGTAAAAGTACAAACTGGTTGATAAACTGTGATTAAAGTTAAAAGAAACATACAATCTAATAGAAGCTTAATTCATTTACATGGTATCAAAGCACATGATTATAACAAACCAAAATTAAACTTGAGTATTTAGACTGCATAATTTTAACATGTAAAATTCATATTTCAAAATGACAAGTGCAATAAGACTCGAGGATCGCTTTGAGGAAGCAAATAACTTCGTAGCATGGAAGCTACGAATTATGATGGTGTTAGATGAAAACAAAATAGACTCACTAGTTAAATCAAAAGTATTGAACCTGAGAATGAGCCTAAAAAATCACAATGGATTGAAGAAAACAAAAAGGCTATGAAATTAATAATGGATTTTGTAAGGAGTCACATTGTGCCTATTTTAGCAAAACAGCCTATGAGATATCTCATGATCAAATCCTTAAAAAAAATATTTATGATAAATAACATCGGAAGGAATCTTGATCTGAAAACACAACTAAATCACATAAGCACGAAAAAAGGTGAATCTGCAAATGCTTATTTTATGAGAATTATAGAATTAAGAGATCAATTGTCAAATCTTGAATATGAAATAGACAGTAAGGAATTATCTCTAACAACACTAGGGGGTCTTCCAAGTTCATGGGAACCATTCAAACAAGGCATTAGTGCAAGATCAAAACTTCCTAAACTAGATTGATTGAGATCTAATTGTCTACAAGAAGAAGCTAGACTATCACCAAAAGGAATAAAAAAAAAATTCTTTAGATGAAGACATTCAAGTTCTTAATACAAATATGAAGAAAGGAAAGAAGAACTTCAAAAGAAAGAAGATTTTTCATGGGATAGGAAAATATAGAAAAGATACTTCTCAAGTTCAATGTTTTAGATGTGACCAACACTATGTTGTAAATTGTCCTAATAGGACAAAGAAACAATCATCTTATGCCCACATTGGAAAAGTAAACTCACAAGAAGAATATGAAAAGTTTATATTTTATTCTACAATATCAAATCAAGTATCAAACAAATCAAGCACATGGATAATTGATAGTAGATCATCCAAACACATTACAAGATTTTGAGAAAGTATGGAAACAATGGTAGAATAAACTTATGAAGAAGTAACAACTGGAGATGATTATGCACATCTTGTAAAAGGTGTAGGGACCTATACCATCAAATTAGAATCAGGCATGGAAATTCAACTAAAGGATGTTCTTTACGGACCTGAATTCAAAAGAAATTTAATATCCATTTCAGCTCTTGAAGGTAATGGATATAGAATCACATTCATGAATGAGAAAGTTTTAGCTTGGAATAATTCCACCACATTTAAGAAAGCCAAACTTATAGGTATAAGGCAGGTTATTTATATAAATTGTTTATTGAACCTAAACAAGCTCTCATCCTTGAATCATCTGACATAAATGGAATTTGGCACAAAAGACTAGGGTACTTACACTTTCAAGCCTTAAATTCTATGGATAATTTGATGACTAGACTACCCAAACTAAAATCCTCACATGGTGGAACATGCAAAGAATGTACTCTAGGGAAAAACCCCAAAGGATCATTCCACTCTAGCACTAGTAAAACTAAGAATATATTGGAACGAATCTTTGTGGACCTATGTCAGTACCCTCTAAAGGAGGAGCACTATACTATGTAATCTTCACAGATGATCTCTCAAGAAAAACATGGATATACTTCTTAAAATACAAAGAATTTGAGGAATTCCTAAATAAATTCAAAGAGTTCAAAGCACTTACTGAAAATTACTCTGAAAAGAAAATTAAGACCTTGAGAACTAACAATAGAACAAAGTACACTTTAGAATTGTTTAAAGAATATTGGATTTGTTCAAGGATTAAGAGGGGGTTCACTATACCATCTAATCCTCAACAAAATGGGGTAGCTGAAAGGAAAAACAAAACTATTGTAGAGATAGCAAAATCCACAATGCTTGATCAAAATCTAGTTTCCTCTTTCTGGGCAGAAGCATCTAGGGCAACTATTTATATTCAAAATAGATGTCCACATTCACATCTTGATAATAAGACTCCTGAAGAGACCTTTACCAAATAAAAACCTAACATAACTCATTTAAGAATATTTGGTTGCCCGATGTACATTCATGTACCCAAAGAGAAAAGAACTAAACTGGAACCCTCTGAAAGAAAATGAATCTTTGTGGGATATAGTGAAACATCAAAAGCATATAGAATATTCATTTTGGACAAAGGCAAATAGAACTTAGTAGAGATGTTATATTTGAGGAAGATATTGCTATTAAGAGAGCAAAGAATTATGATGAGCTAGAAAATTAGAATCCTACCATAACCAAAAATGTATGTTCTACTCCTAAAACTTAGTCAGAACATCTTGAAGAAACTTCTTATGAATGTCCGCCTAAATTAGAGAATTAGAATGAGTGTCTTGATGAAAATCTAAATTCCAACAAAAGGAAACAACCACTTTGGGCTAACAAAATTTTGAATGAAGCCAAAAATTTTGTAGCACCTCATGGAACATTTAGAAAAGGCAAAAGACCCCACAAACTAACATATAATGCATTGATGAGTGAAATTTGTATTTTGAACCAGCAAATATTGATGAAGCCTTCAAACAAAAAGCATCAAAGGATGCTATGAAAAAAGAATATCACTCCATCTTAAAAAATGATGTTTGGGATATAGTTCCTTGACCTAATGAAAAATTAGTTGTTTCTTCCAAATGGTTGTTCAAAATTAAACATGTTGTAGATGGTAGCATAGAAAAACACAAAGCATATTTTGTTTCCAGAGGATTCTCACAAAAGGAAGACATTGACTAGGAGGAAACTTTTGCACTTTTAGCATGAAATACCTCTGTTCAAGCTGTGCTAGCTATTGTAGTAGCCAAAGGTTGGAAGGTTCACCAAATGAATGTGAAGACTAAATTTCTAAATGGAAAAGTAGAAGAAGAAGTCTATCTAGAGTAACCTGAAGGATTCATAGTTCATAATGCAAAAACTCATGTATGCAAACTAAATAAGGCTCTATATGGACTCAAACAGGCTCCTCGAGCTTGGTATGAAAGAATTGGCAAATACCTCATGAGATTAAATTTCTCTAAAAAAATTGTTGATCCAAATCTCTACTATAAATATATCAATGGTGATATGATAATTTTAATTCTTTATGTTGATGACCTATTACTCACAAGAGAAGATCAACTTATTACACAATGCAAGGGAGATTTAACTTCAAAATTTGAAATGAAAGACTTGGGAATTTTTCATTATTTTCTAGGACTGGAAGTATGATAGAAACCTAATGGTATCTTTCCAAATCAAGGAAAATACACTAAAGATTTGGAATGTTGAATTGTAGACCTATGTCCACTCCCATGGAGACAAACTTGCACAAATTAAAGGAAGCTACATCAAAATCCAAATTTGTTGATCCTACACTCTATAGAAAAATTATTGGATCACTTATGTATTTGGTTAATAATCAACCTAACATATACTATGCAATAAACACTTTAAGTCAGTTCATGTGTGAACCTCATGAGATTCACCTGGTTGTTGCTAAACATATTTTGAGATACCTGCAGGGTACTATTGGATACGACCTCAAATACAAGAATATTGATCTTGAACTACATGGATTCATAGATTCTTATTAGGTTGGCTATGTGGTAGATCAGAAGAGTACATCTAGGTATTGTTTCAGTTTAGGATATGCTATGATCTCTTGGACAAGTAGAAAACAAACCTTTGTTACACAAAGCTCTATTGAAGCTTAATATATTGCCATTGCGTTAGGAACTAGAGAAGCTATATGGCCTAGGAAGCTGATAGTGGGACTATTTGGAAAACCTCTATTGCATACTACCATTCTATGTGATAATCAAAGTAGTATCAACCTATCTGAAAATCCAATATTCCATGATCGATCCAAGCATATTGAAATTCATTTCCACTATGTTAGAGATATGGTAGAAATGAGATCCATTTAGTTAGAATATATCAACACTAGTGATCAAACTGCAAAACATTCTTACCAAGCTTCTTTCCAGAGATAAAGTGAAGCACTTTAGAAAGAAACTTGGTATGATTGAATTGTAATTGAGACTTGGTCCTCAAATTTATGTATGAAATTATATATATTCAAAGATTTTTAATATGTAAACTCTTTTTTCATATGTGTGACTCTATGACTTATGGGTCCTCTACTTGTATACATTACATTAAGACGATGATCTTTTTGATAATGTATACTTGTATTAACATTGTGAAGTGATGACTTTACAATGTTTCCTATCATGATGGATTTTATGTGACGTGATATTCTTTTTAGGTCATGATAGTATGATCTCTTGAAACATGTTGATGAGATATCATGAGACATGATGTCTTTCAAATCATTATGTTCCTTATGAGATAATCGTGGTGAGACACCATGATGTGTTATGGTAGACATCATGTGATGTGATGTCAGTGCGCATACCATAACAAGGATATATGAATATCATACACTCACATACATATAAAAACTCACTTTGGTATTATATCTTAATCTGATCGAGTGATTCATATCAAACTAAGATGAAATTCTATACATATATTAAATGGTCTTGTAGATCAATCCCATATGCCTATTTATATGTATATACAACAGTCGTTATTAGTTAGTACTAACTAACTAAACTGATCCTATAGCAGATCAGATTAGTTAGTTAATACTAACTAATAATGTTGGAAAATCGTGACTCTTGACATTGAAAGATCGTGACCTATATTGAAGGCATCCTTTGTATTCAATATATATGTGCATCGATGCTTGTAGTATTAACATCGGAATTAATAAATGCTCAATACCTTCAGCAAAAGATCAACTTATATCATATTGCTAATTATCGTTTGTATCCAATCTTACATTATATCTTATCTATATTTCATTCAGAATAAACAATAATTAACATATTGCAGATCGAGTCACAAGGATAATCATATTGCAAATCGATACATAGAGATCCTCAGTATTGCAAGCTGGGCTTTCACATACAAGGCGAATCATCATTCTAAATGTATTATATATTGAACATAACACCTAGCATTAAAGAAGGTACATCTGCTCTCTTACCTGCAAGTAAAAGTACAAACTGGTTGATAAACTATTATTAAAGTTAAAAGAATTATACAGTTTGATAGAAGCTTAATTCATTTACATGGTATTAGAGCACACGGTTATAACAAACCAAAATTAAACTTGAGTGTTCAAACTGCATACTTTTAACATATAAAATTAATAATAGAAAAACTAGAAAAGATTGGTGAAGACGAATAACAAGATATGCATGCATTTATTGTGGGTTGGGAAAGTTGATGGATAAAAGATGTAATTAATGTGCTGCAAGAGAATAACCAACTTATGCAGGTGGCTTTCGCTTATAATTTATCAAATAGCTATAGGTATGGTACTGTAATTATTTTAAGAAATGAGCATCTCTATAGGATGATTCAAATGTCCAAATAGATTCTTTAGCTTGACCCAATCGTCTTTAAATTCTACTTAATTTTTTTTATTTTAACATAGTCCATGATGCACACATGGTAAACAACAAACAAATAGATAACAACTCAAATTTTATACCTGCAATTTTATCGATAAAAAAATTGTTGAAATAGTTTTGAATGTTATTTATTCAATTCAAACTAGAAACAAGATACCAAGTCAAACATTTGGAGTCATTTCCAATATAATAGCTTTCTTACAATAGCTCATAACTCATAAACTTATTTAAATGCTTAGCTTACTAATTTTAAATGAAAAATTTTCTATCTCTAATCAATCTATTAGCTTATAGGTTAAATAATGGTTCTTTGAAGACTTCATCAAATAAAATTAGATATGAGAAAATTACAACAAAATTATATTTATATATATATATATATTGAAAATAATAAGTATATATACATACATACATACATATATTTATTGAATTTCAAAATGTTGAGAAAACATTTCTAAAAATGGCTTAATTTTACTTTTCTAAGTTGTTACCTCTTTCCTTTCTTCAAAAAATATCAATCTTCTTTTTTTTTCTCAATATTTTTTATTTCATAAAAAATTCAGACTTAAACTTAAATTTAAGAAAAAATATTTTTAAATGATTTGATATTATTTTATGATAAAATAAGTAAATGCATAGACACTTTTTAATTGCATTTGACTTTGTTGAGACCATAAGTTTACAAAATTTTGTAAATGCTTCAAAATCCATTTGAAAATATTTCTAAAAATCTTACAACAAAATTTCAAACAATCAAAACACATCTCCAAAGCCTTCAAAAATTATATCATATATGTGATTTTTGTCTCAACAAATATTACAATGTTTCATGCATCATTACAAAAAAAGAGAGGCCTCCATTATACCTCCAAGAGACAAGGACTCCAGCTTCGCAAAGAGTTCTTGTTATGAAAGTAGATGATGAGCTTATTGGTATTAATTCAATTGTATGGATATAATATCTCAAGTCAAATATAGATATAAATAGATATTTATCAAGTGATTTAAAATTTAGAGTATATTATTTATATATATAATGAGTAATACAAAGGAGCAATAGCTGAAATAGTCAATGGATAAGAGTTACCTTGTGATTCAAAGATTATGGTGAATGTTTAAAGGTAGACATATACAAGTGACAAGAAGAATAGGGTGGATGATGTTATTAAAAATAACAAAATATTGGATTCTGGAGTTATTCCTTCAATGAATATTTCTAGATCTATCGAGGAAAAGTTTATGAGAATGAGTAGAGTTGGTTGTCTTTCAATCTATCTATTGATTATGCATAATGTTTGAATTTATTTATCTTATGTAGAGTTCTTACTATTATTGTAATATCTCATTCTTTTGCTATCATTGTAGATTATGTTGTCTAATTCTACGAGAACTCTTCCATGTGCATGTCAGTTATTCAATTATATTTGATGATGTAGTACTTTAATATATGAATTATTTGATTTTATTATGATAGTTTGGATAGTGATGGTTACTTGCATATGCTAATGATATATTAAGTGCTTGTAGTTAATGATTATGATTATTCTCTTGGTGATGATCTATAGGATATGTTGTTATATATATTCATGTATTATTAATTGTACTTACCTCATGCTTCCATGTGTATGGTTAGCATATATGTTTTACATTTGTGTTTGGTGTGCCTAATGTAGTTGAGGGAGAGAGTCATAGTGAATTGTATGTGGGACCTACATGGTGTACCTATTAGTCATTGTGTTTGTCGCTACATCAAAAGATCGACCTATTAATGTACAATACAATCACATGTCTTATTGAACACAAGAGGTGGTTTAGCCATGTCACGAATTCTATGAGTGATGCTGGCCCACTTCCTTAAAAACCCCCCTCCTAGCATCACTTGTTGTGGCCACAAGGATTTGAACCTATGACAAAGCTTTGAGACCACTTGTTAGTCATCGTGTTTGTTACTACATCAAAAGATCAACCAATTAATGTGTGATATAACCTTACAATTTATATACCAGAGGAGGTTGTTAAACCATGTCACAAATCTTGTAAGGGGTGCTAGCCCATTACCTTAACAATACCACTCTCTGACATTGTTTGTTATATATATGTATATGTACATGCTCATATTTTATGCATTTTGGAAGTATCAAATATCAACTTCCTTGAATTGCCAGGATGTGTGTGCCCTATCACATTATCTCAATGGTAAATGAGGGGAGATGCCATACATGACTGAATCTTACACTAAGTCGTCATTGTCCTAAAATAGTGGACAAGTATTTGATTGACTAATTTCTCCAAATTGTCAAGGTGACTTGAATTTGTGAACTCTTGTTTGAGCATGCTTATATTTATTGCATGTTTTCTATGGTTTTCTTTTGGTCAAATTTTAGTATGCATGTAGTCAAGTTGGTCAATGTGGTATTTCATCATGATGTCAGGAAAAGAAATGAGGAGAAAGCACAAACAACCAATAAGAGACAGGTCCCAAACTCATCCAAGAGGCAAGTTGTGGATATAGAGTCAAGTAAAGATCAAATGGTAATCATAAGTAGCAAGAACTTTATGATGGTTTATGATGGTCCACATATAGGTAAATATACTAAGAGGGGGAGTGAATCAGTATATTCTTTATAACCTCAACTTTTCCCATTGGTTAGTCTTAACATTGGTCTACTGGTAAATGTTATCTATAACTCAACCAGTCAAAATTAAGCAAAAAAAAATAAAGAAAATTATAACATAACATAAAATAGTGTTTATCTCATGGAAACCTAGCTAGGGTAAAAACCATGGTGTGTGAGTTGATCCTCACAAAAATTGTAATACTCTCCTAAAGTTTGCTTGGTCAAGAGCTTAGATCTATTAAAAGATTACAAGGACACTATTAGGTGCCACCTGATTAAGGGATTTCAATAAGACCTTTGAAAGTCTTGTGCCATTAAGAGAAATATGGTTAAATGACTTCTAAACACAAGTTAATGTTCCACCCTATTAAGAGATTTTCTACAAAGAACCTATTAGGGTCCACCCTTGATGGGATTTTTTGTTGTAGTGATTAGAAAATAGTAGAGGGGATGATCTAATCAGAATCAAATTACCTTGAATATAGATCTATTTGATGCTCCCTTGGCTCTGCAACTTAGACATGTTCTCTTACATTCTTGGCTCACCTGGCTACTCTATGCTTCATCACTTGTGTTGATCAAGCACTTTGGCTTCTCCTCAATGCACTCCCTTTCACACTATGTTTGTGAATTCTCAACGTCATTCTTCTCACTTTGATATTATAGTTAGCTTAGCTCTATGGATCTCTTGCTATACACTTTTCAATCTAACTTTTTTCCTTGAAGCAACTTTCTCTTTTATAGTCTCATGTTACTCTACTTTGAAACCCTAATCTTCGAATTCAAAATTTGAATTCTAAATATAGATCTCTTTGATTCTCCTTGGAGATGTCCGTAATGTTCTCTACTCTCCCTTGGCTCTACAACTTAGACACGATTTATTACATTCCTTGCTCTCCTAGCTACTTTTGTTGGTAGTGTTCCAACATACCTTGTAGGGTTTGTAATGTGGCTTAATTGCCTCCTGTGGCTCTATAAGACTATTGGTTGCATCAAGCATTGGTTGATCAACCTTTTGGTGCAACGATAACCCTGACCTTTCTAACAATTGGTATCTGAGCTTGGTCACAAATTTGAATCTCGTAGGCCATGACAAGTGACACTTGGAGGGGGATTGGTGACAGTGGGCCAGTGTTCATCATAGGGTTTGCGACATGGCTTAATAGCCTCTTGAGTTTCTATATATTATTGGTTGTATCGATCATTAAGAGGTCGATCTTTTGGTCCAACAACAACTCTAACCTTTCTAACAACTACATGTTTTGTCACTTGTGTTAATTGGGCACTCTGGCTTCTCCTCAACATACTCTCTTTCACACTGTGTTTGTAACTTTCAGTGTCACTTTTCTCACTCTAATATTAGACTTATCTTAGCTTTTGTTGGAATTACAATAGGAAAGGTAAACTTCCAAGAAGGGGAGGGGTGTGAATCAATGCTTTAAACTTTGATCCATGAAATATTCACCACACATCCATCTCACATATTCAATAAGTAAACTAAAATATCATGTAAAATATATACATATAAATCATGTAAACAAGTAAGCATTCATAGATATATGACACAAGATATGATTACCCAGAAATCCTCCAATGAGAAGGTAAAATTGGCGTGGGGATGACACCCACAAATCTTCACTACTATAGTAATAAAGTGTATCCAATGAAGGTTACAATCTCCTTATAGGCCATTTGGCCCTACTCTTATAATTGTTTGATCATGAACCATGATCTCTCTTGTGAAAGGTTTTCCCTATTAAAGGCTTACAAAGACTATTAGGTCTCACCCTGTTAAAGGATTTCAACACCCTATTAGAAGTGTATCTGATTAAAGGACTTCAACTCCCAATTAAGTAAGCACCTTGTTAGAGGATTTGAATACAACCTGTTAGGACTACTCTGTTAAGAGATTTAACTGATTCACTTGTTAGAATGTCTTAGCATTGATCTTGTGATTAGCACTCTAATGCTTGATGACAGATTACCTCTATTATGTTATGTACTTGATTCTTCTTGATTAGATGAATCTCTATTGTTCATTGTTTTCTTCCTCTATTCTCCTTTAATTGATTATTCAATACAATTTAGATCATAATACCTTGGTCACCATGAATGTCCTAGTTTGCACATGAAAAACTCTCCTTGATCATTCATTTATTCGCTTCCACTCTTATTAAATGAATTTAGGGTTTGTCCTTTTTAAGAAGACCTAGGTGACTTAGGGTTAGGTATGAATCAAATACTATGATTCATCCATATTGCTGCTTAAACCTTCCCTTTACCTAATTGGGTGCATGTAATACATAGGGATTCCAACTTAAGATTCAACCTTATCACCAAAATATCATAATTCAATCCTTAAGTCGACCCAGAATTGGATTACATAGTAGTTTGTGCCAATGCAAACAACTATGTCAAAACTATGTTACTCAACATCTGAAGTCCCTAGTGCTCGGCACATACTGTGACTTTAATGCTATCACCCAGCATCTAAATGACTCGACATGCACTGCTTGCTTGGCTCCTGAATCACTCAACACATACTGTCTGCTTGACACTTGAGTGACTCAGCATATGAGTGACTTGGCACTCACTATTTACTCAGCATGCTCTAACTTATATGTTGTGCTCGACATATGTTACTTATTCGGAATGAACTAAGTAAATGACTAAAGTGTATAGACACTCACTAGTCAAAACCAATCTGAGATTAACAATCTCCCCCTTTAACATGAGTGTCAAAAACACTTCGTCATACATTAATACTCTTATTCTTATGAGCATAACATAAACTCTTATTCGACTTCTATACAAAATTTCAAAATATCAAAATTTTGCAACATGACTTATACCTCAAATTTTTATAACTCTCCTTGAGTTGTTTAATCTATTTTGTATTGTACTCCGTATCAAAATCTTACTCCTTCTGAGTAGGTTTGCCTCTACTAATACTCTTTCTGTATTTGTTGCTTTCTACTCTATTTGTTCTTTCTGGCTTGCTCTTACTCCCCATTTTCTCTTACTCCCCCTTTTTGACATGAATGTCAATGGGTTATACACTTATAGTGTATTTGTCCAAGAAAGATTTATGGACCTCAAGTATTATTTTAAGAGTTGCATCCCAATTATCACATGCGACCTCCAAAGAATTAATTTGAATGGCTAGCTCGACAAAAAGCTATACTAAGCCATCTAATGTAGAAAGATTGGGGTCTTTCTTCATAAGTGTTTCTACATAGCCTAGCTCCTTGTGTAGAATCTCCACATGAGAAGTCAATGTAGACTAGATGCTGATCAGTTTAGCCCTTATGTTGGCTTCATTTTCTTGTAGTGTTGCTAACTAACTTTGGATTTGCAAAAAGGTCCTAAAGCGTTTCTCACTTTGAGCTAGAGTCATTGGAAATTTAGCTCTAGATGACTGCATTTGACTTTCCAAGCTCAGGATGTGACTCCTTGTCTCCTGTGTGAAGAGTGTAGGATTACACAATTTGGTGTACAGAGAGAAAATGTTCTCTAATACCTTCTTCACACTTTCTCTCTTAGTTTCCAATGTAACTTGTATTAGTGCTATATCACTATATATCTTCTCATTTACTTTATTTTGAAACTTCTTCTCAGACCATTCTAATAATATGGCATTAGTATCCAGGTCTGTATCACTTACTCTTTCTACTATGAAGGTCAATTGCTCAATGATTGGCTTTGTTTCATCTAGAGTAGGTAGGTTGAATGCATCTAAGAAAATGTCTTTGATCTCAATCAAAGCTTGCTTTTGCCTATTCGTCCTTCTGAGTAGTTCTTGGTGTTTCTTTCTCGCTAGGGCCTCTTGAAGTATACCCATATGCTCAATTGCTATTGTTGCAAGATCAAACTTGGGCAATATTATTTCTTCATCTAGGTTAACATCTCCATAAGTTATTACCTCTTTTGCCTTAGATGAGCTAGGACTTGGCACTAAGAATTGCAAAGGTGTTGCATCTGTGCTCGACCTCTTCAGAAGAGTTTGACTAAAAGGAGTTGCTGATTTTGGTAATCTCACTAGTGCTTGAATTGCTACTATCTCCTTTAGCTTGCGTGTCAAATCTATCTCTTTAGGCTTTTCCTTTTCTACCTATTTGACTTCAATTACACCTTGAAATTGTGTTGGAGGTGTAGGTACATCTACCTGACTTGTTTGACTTGGTGTGCCATCATTGACTGGTGTTTCCACCTTATCTTCTCCAACTATCTCACCCTTGTCTTTTTTAGGTTCTTGAACATTTTCTAAGACTGGAGTGCTTTCCATGGGTGTATTGATATTGCATCCTACCATCTCCTTCCTTTGATATACAAATAAAAATGGTGAAGGTTGTACACTTGTGACTTGAGGAGTGAATGTAGTTGTTTCTAGTGTTTTCACTTCCTCCCCTATAGTCATAGACTCTATCTTCTAAATTTCATAAACACCTACCAATATAGGGTTTTCACATAATTTAGCCTATAGTGTGGATTTTTCAAGTATCCTTTGTTAGGGGATTAATGTTTTGAATAGTAGGATCAAAAACATCCTTTACTATAATAGTTTCAGTACTTACACTTATTACCTATGAAGGGGCGACACTTGGCATTTGTGTGTCTTGTACAACCAATTGTTTCTCTTCCCCAGTTGTTGCCTAATCATCAATATTCATATCAGTGCTTCCTCAACTGGGCTTTCTTCATTTTTATCCTCTTCATCATCTTCTACCTCAATTGGTTCTTGCCCATCATCTTTGGCTATGGCTAGTCCATATGTGATCTTCCACATTTGTTTCAACTTATGAACAACATCCTCAATGTTGTTCTGCACTATGCTAAATGCCCTATACTTGGGTACAAATTTGATAACATATTTCTTTATGGCTTTTTTCATTTCAGCCTTACTAAGTTTTGGCATAACTTGAGTGAGGGTTGTTTCCCTAATTTGCTTCTCTGTGTCTAGACAATAGTGCCATTTTTGCTCAAATCTATCATATAGACTTTTAGGTATGGAGCTAGCAATTTCTAGAGGGGCCTTCATAAAAGTAGCCATCATGGCATATATTTCCTCCTTTACTTGATTCTTCTCAATCTTACCAAGGTTATCAAATTCAATATGAGAGAAACTTGACAAATCAACATTGTTTCCTACATTCTCACATAAATTATCTAGTTCTGAGGATGGATTGTGACTCATCACTTGGAATTGGTTCTTGTCATCAGATTCAGTCCTCTCCTCATCAGATTTAGCCTAAGCAACATACTTTCTTCTTGGTCTTTTCTATGGTCCACCTTCTTGTTCTTTAGGCTTGGCTACCTCTTTAGCCTTTTGTGCAGTGACTCTTGTACTTGCCCTTGTGGTAGGTCTTGTTGGTTTGTGTTGACTTGGTTTTACAACCTTCTTTGGTTTTGTCACTGCGAGTGTCTTTGCCTTTCTTTTCTTCTTGTCAATGGGAGTAGGTGCTTCCTCGGCTTCTCCTCCCTTGACACCTTCTACAACTTCTATCTCCTCCTCTTGCTGATCCTTTCCTTGACCTTGTGTTAGTGCCAGTGGTGCTTGAACCTATGTTTCTTCTTCTTCTTCATCTTATTCTTCTTCCTCTTCCTCGACTCCTTCACCAAATTTTTCTTTTAGTTTCTTCACAAATTTTTTCTTCTTTCTAATTATAGAGGTAATCTTCAACTCCATAGTGATTTTTGATTTTGCCAATTCATATTTGTCCACGTCTTCTGCAAGTAATGTTGTGATTATTGTAGATGCCTCATCAACATTTATCTCATATCCTAATGGCTTTAGCCATCTCACTTTAGGGATTGTTGCTTCAACATATGTATGATTAGTGTCAACTAGGAAGAAAACATCATCATAATGTTTCTCCACTAGTGAGACTGGTATCCTTAATCTCTTCTTCATATATTGTTTGAAATCTTTAAAATAACTAGTCATTACTGACTCAAAGTTATTGCCTAATTGTTCAATGAATTCTCCTATCCATACTACAATTGATCTATTTATCTTCCATGTAACCTTCCCAAAAGTACAAAATGTGTTCTGCACATAGAAGAAAATACATACCAAAATATATCCAAATTTGCATTAGGCACTCTTTGTTTTCCTTATTGCTCCTAGGTTTTCAATCAATTGCTACAACTGCAACTTGGTAAGATCATAAGTATGATCTTTCTTCAAAATTATATATCCCATGTCCACTGTAGTGCAAGGTACACTATTGATCTACTTGATTTATAAAACTTGTGTGCAATTACCCTCACTGCAAAAGCTATCAGGGGATCTGTGATTGTATCAATGGTCATTCCCCTTTTGTTCCATACAACCCTTGTGTTCTTTTCAATGACTTCCTTCAACTCACTTCTCATAGTCTTTGGTCGATCTAGGATTGGATACCCTATTACCCTATGAATAATTTTCTTTGTGATTTTAACTAGCCCATTCTCTAACCATACTGAGTTGTCATGCCACTTAGTTTTGAAGACATTCCAAAAGTCTAGGGCATGAGTTAAGCCTTTCTTCTCAACAATGTTGTATTCTGCCTTCAATGCTCCATTTTTACATAATCTTCCATACTCTTCTCTAATTTCCATGTCATCTATGCTACCAATCTTGCAGGTATAATAATTCATGACATCTTGTATCATCAAGACTCGCAGTGGTATCATAGACAACACACCAGAGGGATCCTGTTTATATGCTATATATGGAATAGCCCTGAAAATAGGTTTTAAAAAAAAAATCTCATTGCTAATTAACTAAGCATTTAAAACCTCTTTTCCCTCTACAACTTTCACTTGCAAAGAACTAGATGCCATCACATAAATCTAGGGTTTATGAAATTTGAAATTACATAGCTTGGTACATGATAAATACCTTACAAATCTTGATGAAATGGTGTCAAACAACCATTCAAATCTCTTGCAAATGGGCTTAGATGAAATTCTTCACTTTGCCTTTAGCTCTTCATCTTCTTTCTTGAATTCAAATGATGTTAAATGAGTAGAAATCAATCAAATAGCCTTTAAAACATTGCAATTAATGTTAAATGCTTACATAGTTGTAAGCTCAACATCAACTGATTGCTGGCTCACTTGACATCCATGTGTCTTTCCATTTGCTCAACAACCATTACAAGCTTGACCTTAACTAACCAATTTTGTTAGCTTGACATCCACTAGCATTTCACTTGACAACCATAAGATACTTTTCATGCTCGACAGTAACATGAAAAAGCTAACAAAAATTTAAAGATTTTTCTTGTTTTCTAATAACACTTTGCATCTTTATTCATGCATATGTAATCTTTTTAGAACTAAATCCTTGGAATTGATGTATGGTATAACTTTTTTAAATATCAGTCCGACATACCTCTTGATTGCTTAGTTTGATGAAGTGTGATCACCTGACCCATTAGGTGAAGTGATCCCATCTGCACTTGATGTGTTGCAATTCTCCTTCCTCTTCCATGTCTTGTTAATCTCATCTTTGACATTTTCAATATCTGCCTTGCCTTTGCCTTTGTTGAACTCACAACTTGGTTCCTTTGACCTTGTTGGACAATGTCGACTGATGTGACCAGTCTTCAAACAACTAAAACATGTAGTTTGACTCAACCACCTTTTGTAGTCACTCCTAAAGTGTTTTCTAATACAATTCTTAGGAACATGTCTATACTCTTGATAGTAGTGACAATTGTACCTTGTATTATAATCCCAATTGTAAAAGTTGTCATTTTTCTTTACCTTTGTTTGCTTGTTTGATGACCACATGGGTTTGGATCTACACTCAAAAGCTCTATGTCCATACTTTTGACAATTATAACAATATCCTTCAAATCTTTGAGTGTGCATGGTCTTGGTTTTGTGTTCATGTTCCTGATGACCTTATTTGTTGCACTTATTGCAATGACCCATGCTCTTCTACTTAACATTTTGATTTGCAGACTTGCTCTTGCACACATTAGCAGTATGTCCTTTCTTACCACAATTACGACAAGTAGGTTTTGACTTCTTATCCTTGTACTTTTTTCTTTAACACTTTTGGATGATTCTCCTTCTCCATCACTTATGTATCCCAGTCTAGATGTATCATTGTTAGATCTAAGAGATCTCATTAATTGTTCAAATACTTGATAGCTTCATTTGGTTTATTGAAACTTTCAGCAAATTCCTTTTCCCTTTTAGGTCATTGCTCAACTATTTATTTTGCAGCTTCAATGTTGTTATCTCAATGTCCTTGGCATTTAGTTCATGGTTGGCATTCATCATTTGACCCAAAATTTCTAATTGCATGTTAGCAATCCTAGTTACCTTTGATGATTTTTCTTCCAAACTGTTGGTCAACACTCTTTTGTCATCTTCAATCATGATTTTGTCTTCTATAGCTTTCTTTTTTTGTTCAGTCACCTCACATAGTAATATGGCTTGTGATTCTTGTTTTGTCTTAAGATTTTTGATTTCTTCAGCTAGGGCTCTATTCATTTCCATTAGATCTACAACTTTTGCATCATATTCATTGGAGTTTCCATTTTCAAATACCTTAGTAGTGTCCATCTCTTGGTATTTTGTGTCATTCTCCTCTGTAGCAATTTCCTTCCTTCTCCTCAATGATTTCTTTAGATCTTCTCTTGCTTCAATCATCTGATGTAGAATGAGATGTATTTCAATCTCCTAGTTCTCAATAATCTTTCCCAACTTGTAGGCTTCCATTACCAAGATCTTTCCTCAAAGCTAAAAAGCTTCACTTTTGGAGAACAAGGCTCTGATACCAATTGTTGGAATTACAATAGGAAAGGTAAACTTCTGAGGGTGGGGGGAGGGTGGGGGGGGGGGGGGGGGGGGGGGGTGAATCAGTGCTTTAAACTTGTTAGTGTAATTAATTAATTATTATTAAACTTTACTTACATTTACTTAGGTTAATGCATTATTTTATTTATTAGTTAGACACCTAGGAATATGCATAATCATATGAGTTGTCTTGTTGACAACACAGGAGTTAGTAACTCTATTTTAACACATGGTGTCTACAACACTAGAGTTTTCATAATCATATAAGTTGTCATGTAGACAACATAGTTGTTCACACTCTAATTAAGAACATGGTGTCTACAACATAATTTTATGTGATACACTCATGTTATGCTTATCCTCTCATCATCACACTAACTTCTGTGTTCAATGGAGGATAATACAATCTTGGTGGACATGTGCTTAGTTGTGAGACTTATCACTGTGCTGACTCCTAGTCAATCTAGAGGCCTTTATATTTAGGCACTCCTAGTGTGTATGTACATCAATTGAATTTCATATTTTTATTATAATCATACTTTATTGGTCTATATTGTGCTAGTGCTTGAGATTTTTGATCTTGGGTGATTTTTTCCTAAGGAAAATTCTTACATAGTATCAAAGCTGAGGGAGCTTCTCTTCACATAGCCATTGGAGACCATTTTTGCTTCACCTCTTAGAGGACCACAATTTAGATCCAGAGTATCTACAGTTATTGGGAGTGTCTAGAGCCAAAGAGGACCTCACCATTACATCCAGAGGATCGATTCGGTGAATTTTGACTATAAATTTGCCTACACTAGGCCATAGTCAAATCTAAGGCTAAAAAATTTTGCAAACCAGAACTTGAAGGCCCAATTTGCAAAATTGGTATGATCTCTTTAGATCTGTGCAATTAATTTTCAAATCTATACATTTTCATTTGCTTCTCCTTTTAAATTTTCAAATTTTTTTGGATTTGCATTTTATTTCCGAAATTTTGTGAAAAATTTGGCCTTTTAGGCTAGTAGGAGAGATTTTTTGCAGGACAAGATTGGAGCTTGTTGGTGCTAATCAGATATTGGCATCATATTCATAAGGTCAAAAAACCCCCAAATTGAGTTTTGTTTCATCAAAGTCAAACATCTAAGCTAAAATCTAGAGTCAATTAATTTTTGGAGGTGTGACGGCAGAACTTTAGGAAATATAATTGTAGAGGTGATTTTCAAGTTGCGATATCTCCCTCATATAGACTCCCTTTTTTGAGCAATTTTTTTGTTTTGGGGTAGAATTTCATGATCTACACATTGGTGTAGGATGTTTGAGATCTTTGTTCCTAAATTTTTTTGCAAATCACAAATCCTAATTTTTTGCAACTTCAAAGGCTTAGTTCAGGCTCATCTGGACACATTTTCAGGTTTCATTTTTTTTTTGAAAGTGCTTAATTTTTCGTCTACTTTATAGATTTGCAATCAGATTACAGGCTTGTGTGGATAGAAATATCATTTTCAGAAATAGGTCTTTTTTTTAGATTATATTGCTTTGATTAAACTTCAAAATTATTCTACATCTGAGCTACATTACTTAGTACCAAATTTGAACTCCAAGAAGAGGTTGTAAAATTCAAAATCAAAAGTCCACCTTTGTCCATTTTGACAAGTGGCCTATTGTAAACACACTATATATAAAGTACCAAAAGCATCATTTTTGGGGGGGTTCTTTGATTGAGCGAATTGGGGGTTTGTGTCTTGTGTTCTTGTGTCTCTCTTTCTCTCTTATGCTCTTTTAATTCTTTACATCATGGGTTCACCTAAAAATTCACTTTTAACTTCACACAATTATACTATATAGAAATATATTGTATGGAGTAGACTAATGGAAAAAGGCTTAAATCTATATGTTGATGGTACAATTGTAAAACCCACTAATGTTGTTGCACAAGTTGATTGGCAAGTTAAAGAAAACTAGGCTTTAGGAATTATTAGGAGTTGTGTTCATAGAGATCTCTTCTTCCACATTTCCAGCTTTTAGGATGCCAAGGGTGCTTGGGAGAAACTTGAAAGGTTGTATGGTAAGGTGGATGAGGAAAAGGGATTCCAAATTGAGGATGATCTACTTCTATTGGATCCTAAGAATTTTGACACAATTCAAGACTATGTCAACACAACCAATGAATTGAGAGCACTACTTAAGGATTGTGGTAATCCCATGAAGGATGATAGATTGATTCATCACATCTTGAAGAGGCTAGATTCAGAGTATGCATCTTTTGTTTCAAGTCACAACACTCACAGGTTGACCATGGGAAGTGCCTTCACTAAGCCTACATTTGATGCATTTGCAGAAATATTGATGCTAGAACAATACAAGTTGATAAATATGAGAATTCTCAAGTCATGCAAGTCTACAACATTGGTGGCTAGTAATGAGAACCAATCAAATCAAGGTGGAAAAGCTTTTACCAATAGTAAGAAAAAGTAGTGGAAGTCAAAATCACAATCAGAGACACAACAATCTTCCTCCTAACAACAAGGCAATTCTTCTTCCAACAAAAAGGGAAACACCAAGAAGAAGGATAAAATATTTTGTGCATATTTCAAGAAACCAAATCATGATGAGCATCATTGCAAGACTAAGAGAATAGATGAGTTGGAAAACTTACTTAGGAAGAACAAAATCAATGTGCCAAATGCTTCTAAGGATTCAAATCCATCTACTTCATAGGGAAAAGGGCAAGAATTTATGGCAAGTTCAAGTTCTTCAAGGGAATGGATTCCTGACTCGGGTGCCTCATATCATATGGGTTCTTCAAAAGGACACTTTTCTTCATTGAAGCAGTCTAAGGTACCTCACATCTTTGTAGGGAATGGTAAACAAGTGGAAGTTGAAGGGAAAGGACAAGTTGAGATGGAAAATGGAGAGTTCAAAGATGTTCTCTATGTTCCTAACCTTAGTACTTATCTCCTTTTAATTTACCAAATCACTCACTATGGAGGTGGCAATAAGGTTGAGTTCCTTCTTGATTGAGTAATGGTGTGCAATTTTAAGGATGATTCATTGGTTACAGTGGGTAAAGTCAATCATGACACTAGGCTTTATTCTTTCTCCCACTTTATGCCTAAGTCTTCTTCACAAGCCTTGTTGACACAATCTCAATCACAAAGTAAATTATGGCATAAGTGGTATGGACATCTTGCCTTCTGCTATCTTCATCAACTTAGCTCAAAAAATATGGTCAAAGGTCTAACTACAATCAAATTTTCTACAGGTGAATGTTCAACTTGTTTAATGGATATGCATCTAGAAGAGAAGTTTGACAAAGGGAAGTCTTAGAGAGCATCAATTGTTCTTGAGTTGGTTCACACAGTTCTAGCAGGCCATTTTTCAGTGACATTAATTAGCAAGGGTCGCTATGTCCTCACTTTCATTGATGAATTTTCATGCTACACATGGGTCTAGTTTCTTAATCACAAAAATGAAGTGTTTGATAAGTTTCTAGCCTTCAAGAGTCATGTTGAGAAACAATCAAGTAAAACCATCAAGGTTCTTTGTATGGATAATGAAAGTAGATATGTGAACTCAAGACTTAGAGACTTTTGTGAACTTGATGGTGTTGATCTTCAAAATCCTGTAGCATTTAGTCCACAAAAGACAAGTGTTGTAGCAATAAGGATTAGAACTCATAAGTCAATGGCTAGTTGCATGATTCAAGCTAAGTCTCTTGATCCATCACTTGAAGTCGAAGCTATAAGTAGTGCCAATCACATCCTTAATAGATCTCCTCATAATATCTTAGATGGAATGACTCCTTTTGAGGCATGGTGTGGAAGAAAACTAGTTGTGAAACACTTCAGAGTTTTTGGTTGTCTAGCATGGGCACACATATCTTCAAGGGAATGCAAGGCACCACCACCAAGGCCTTGTAATTTCATTGGGTATGATGAATGTGCTAAGGCATTGTTAGAACTAGTAATCTTTCCTTGGTTGTATTTATTTATTAAATGGGATAAACCAAGGTATCCCTTATGTATTTTATCCTTTAGTACACATGTGAAGGATATGTTATTTTCTTGTCCTCTAGTCCACATGTGAGGATAAATCTTTTTTGTAATTCCTTTATTAAGGAAAGTAGTTTATTCCTCCTTAAGAGGATATTGACACTTTGCACACACTTATTATGAATGGTGGCATTCATAAAAATGGGAGTTACACATGCAACTCCTTTCTCATCTCTATAAAAGAGATGCCTCTCTCATTCTTCTATAACCACTTCTTCTTTACATCTTCTTGATGTTATTTAATGCTCCATAATCCTTCTTCCTCCTCTCTCATTCCTTAGGCTTCTTTGCCACATTCTTAATATTACACAAGGGGTTTCTTTGCTTTCCCCTTTCAAAATCTCATCTCCATTCTTGTTGATCCATTGGGAAGCTCATTCGGTTTATGGTAATATTCTTCACATCAAGCTCTCTTGGATTGTTTTATTAGTTTTTATTTTTCTCGATTTCTTACAGGCATATAGACTTATAGATCCTGAGACTCATGAGATATTCATAGAGAGGAATGTTCACTTTGAGGAAAGTTCACTTAGCTTATCCTCTAATCCTCTACATACTTCATACATTTTTGAAACTGATAGTGACAACAGTGATAGTGATTCAACAAGTTCAAATATGGGGGATCCTATTGCTAGATGTAGAACAAGGTCACAACATCAACACATTCCACATGCATACATTGCTACAATGATAGGTCCATGTAATTCAGAACATTTGGGTACACCTTGTCTTCTAGTTCTAGAATCAGGGGATGACTACATAACAAATATTTCAGGGTTTTTTGTGAAGTCCTACCTAGCAGATTTGGGAGACATTATTGATAATATACATCTTCTCTTTGATGAAGAAGATCCTTCTTCAGTTGGTACGAGGGAAAACTCTGACCCTCTTGTCCATTCTCTACATGATCAATCTTACAAGGTTGATATGATTGTGGATCCTTATGTATAAAAGTTGTAGGAGGTCTCTTTATCATTTGTGGAGACTCATGGTTCTTTGGGATATGTTCTACATCCATCCTTGCTAGATCTGAACTTGCTCTTTTCAACAATGTTGGAAGGGGCAACCATCAGTATTGACATAGGGACATTTGAGCAGTTTTAAGAGACACCATTCATCTTCAAGATTATTTCTACACATTGGGAAACCATCTCATGTGTACCTATGCCATTGTTTCTTCCTAAAGGGAGGAACATTATTCAGTAGTCATGGATCAGCTTGTAAATTCATCTTGGAGCAGCTATCACTGATTGACATTCTACATTGGGGGGGGACTACCTTGTATCCTTTCCTTCTTCTTCTTCTTCTCTCTTATGGTGGGACCTTTTCCTCCTATGCGATTGTGTTCTTCTCATACTTCTCTATTGTTTATACATGATGTATGGTGTAATGGGAGGGATCTTAATTACTTCATCCATCCATGCCTCTTTCTCTATTTTGAGAGATTGCATTGCATTTGTATATGGGTACTTAACATGGCCTAGTAGCCGGGACCCATCATGCATTTTCATTATAGCTTTCGTAAGCTTAAGTGCATTCCCCTAAGTTGAACTTAAGGAGGGATGTTAGTGAAAATAATTAATTATTATTACACTTTACTTAAGCTTACTTAGGTTAATACATTATTGTATTTATTAGTTAGATACCTACGAGTATGCATACTCATATGAGTTGTCTTGTTGACAACATAGGAGTTAGGTCTATTTTAGCACATGGTGTCTACAACATAATTTTACATGACACATTCATGTTAAGATTATCCTCTCATCATTGCAATAACTTCTATGCTCAATGGTTTTTTAGTTGTGAGACTTATCACCGTGTTCACTCCTAGCTAGTCTAGTGGCCATTATATTTAGGCACTCCTAGTGTGTGTGTACATCAATTGAATTTCATATTTTTATTTTGATCATACTTTATCGGTCCATATTGTGCTAGTGCTTGAGCTTCTTGATCTTGGGTGATTTTTCCCTAAGGAAAATTCTTACAAAACTTTGATCCATAAAATATTCACCACACATCCATCTCACATATTCAATAAGTAAACTAAAATACTATGTAAAACATAAACATCTAAAGCATTTAAATAAGTAAGAATTCACACATATATGGCACAAGATGTGATTACCCAGAAACCCTCCAATAAGAAGGTAAAATTAGAGTGGGGATGACACCCACAAATCTTCACTACTACAGTAATAAAGTGTATGCAATGAAGGTTATAATGTTTGATCATGAACCATGATCTACCTCGTGAAAGATCTGCCCTATTAAAGGCTTACAAAGACTATTAGGTCTCACCTTGTTAAAAGATTTCAACACCCTATTAGAAGTGTGCCTAATTAAAGAACTTCAACTCACAATTAAGTAAGCACCTTTTTAGAGAATTTCAACAGTCTGTTAGGACTACTCTATTAAGAGATTTAACTGATTCACCTGTTAGAATGTCTCAACATTATGATGGGGGCACATTCCAAGACAAAAATGAACACAAAAAGAAATGGGAAATATTATTATCAGAAATGATATGCTATTACATTAAATATAACAAAAATAGACTCCACGGCATGCCCTATGGGCTTACAAATTTATGAGATTCTGGAGAAAACCCTTCTCATAGTACCTTCTCCTAAACTCCACCAAAAATTGCCTTTACAATGCCAGAAATGTCCTTAAGTATCCCAAATTAGGCTTAGGGTTAAGAATACATTTTAAAATATGAAATTTGGCATCCACTGCCAAAACAAAAGATTCTAGAAAACACGTTAGAAGTTAGTGTAAAATTAGAAGAATCCAACTTTCGGGAGGCATAGCTTTTGATCTGGGATTTTGATTGACAAACTGTTTACATTTTGAGAAACTTCTATAGCCCTATGGACATCTTTTCTAATCCCTCATTTTTTGGGCCTATATGAGGCCATTTAGTGCCTCAAATATGACTTTGAAGTGCTCTCAGGAGGTCTCCAACCAACTTGAAAATACAATAACTTTCAAACCGTAAAGCCTTTTGACCTGATTCTTTTTCTAGAGTGCTTTAAATTATAAGTATAATCATCCCTCCAACTTAAACCCTCTACCTCATTATAATTATTGCTCAATTATAAAATTAACCTTTTTTCTACATTGGCACGTATCTTAAGGTGCTCAAAAACTCTAACCCAAAAAACCAATAGTGGAACTAAGAGAGTTGGAATCTTAATTTGATCCAAATGGGTATCCAGAAATGAAAAAATATTAAATAGAAACTAACACTAAGCATATTTTTGGATTGCATAGGATTGCCCTTACACCACTAGATGCACCTAGGGTAGATTGAAAAGTGATCCTGTCACTTTATAGCAGGTAGAGGAAAACCCAAATGGGAAACCTCTATTTTCGATATCCAAGTAGAGTCTTCTATTCATTGTCCTTTCCACTTCACTAGGTATTCTTCATACTACCTATTTCTAGTACTCTGGCCCACATGACTATCTAGAATTTCTTCAATCTCTTCCTTCACAGAAGTAGGAATTAGACATGGCTCCAGCATCAACTCCTCATCTGCACCATCATCATGATATTATGTTAAGTCTAAAATATTGAAAATAGGAGAAATGTGAATCCCATCTGGCAACTCCACCTCATATGCATTCACTAAATCATGTTTCTTCAAAATTTTGCAGGGGCCAAATTTCTTCATCTTTAGCTTGTTGTAGGTACCCACTGAAAATCATTCCTTTCTCAAATATACCATAACTTGATCTCCAACTTGGAACTCCTTATGTCTTCTCTTTTGATTTTCCCTAGCCTTATACTGTAGGTTCATCTTGGTAATATGTTCTCGCACCTCCTCATGTAGGTTCTTGACATGTTCAACAAAGTCTTCTACCTCAACACTTGACCTCTCTCCTTGCTCCATTTTCCTCAGCTCTGGTGTAGTCCTTGGACTACTCCCATACACAATTTTGAATGTTGATCTACTAGTACTCCTATTGATAGAATTATTGTAAGAAAATTCTACTTGTGGTAGAATCAAATGCCATCCATTAGGCTTATCTCCTACTAAACACCTTAAAAAATTGCCTAGACTTCTACTCACCACTTCTGTTTGTCCATCATTCTACGAATGATGTGCAAAACTAAACTTCAATTCTGTCTTTAGCTTCTTCCACAAAGTTCTCTAGAAATACCCAACAAATTTAGTATCTCTATCATAAACAATACTTTTTGGGAGACCATGTAGCCTCACCACCTCTCTAAAAAAAAAAATCTGCAATATGCACTGCATCATGAGTCTTGTGGCATGGAATGAAATGTGCCATCTTGGAGAACCTATCAACCACCACAAATACTGAGTCATTACCCCTTTGTGTCCTTGGCAATCCAAGAACAAAATCCATACTTATGTCCTCTCAAGGTTTCAATGGGACAAGCAATGGCTGATAGAATCCAATATTTTGATTAGATTCTTTGGCTATTTGACATACCTAACAACTTTGCACAAACTTCTTCACATCCTATGATAATTGAGGCCAAAAATAATGCTCTCTAATAATGGCAATGGTCTTATCTCGACCAAACTATCCTTCCATCCCTGCACTATGCTTCTCCTTGATCAAGTTCTCCCTCATGGAACTCCTTGGAATACACAATTGACTTCCCTTGACAACATACCGTCTAGAATCATGTAATCTAGCCACTTGGTCCTATCTAGAGTAATAGGTTCTTTACAAGCCTTTTCAAAGTTAGGATCCTCAAGGTACAAATTCTTGAGTTCATCAAACCCAACCACTTCAACCTACATTACTATCAGTAAATAGAATACTTCTTCTTTGCATGATTCATTTTTTCACTAAAGTAGGCAATAGGCTTACCTTTTTGGCTCAACACAACCCCAATAGCACTACCAATAGCATCACAATCCACCTAGAATAATTTGTTGAAATTAGGAAGTGCCAACACAGGTTGCTCTATCACCTTCTTCTTCAACAATTCAAAACTCCTTGCAGCTCCTATAGTCCACTTGAACTCTTTTCTATACCCCCTAATTGTTTCAGTTAGGGGTGCACATATACTACTGAAATTCCTAATGAACTTCCTATAAAAGCTAGCCAAACCATGGAATGACCTCAACTTGGTGGCAGGACCTTGGAGTAGGCCATTCCAAGATGGCTTTCACCTTCTTTGGGTCCATTTTGAGACTCTCATCTGATACAACAAACCCCAAATAGACTAACTCCCTTTTGAAAAAGCTACAATTCAAATTAATAAACAATTTCTCTTCCCCCAACCTTTCAAGGACACTACAAATGTGCAATAAATGTAAATCCAAACACTTATTAAAAATCAAAATAACATCCAAATAGACAATAACAATTTTTTCCAAAAATTTCTTTAGTACCTCATTCATAAGTTGCATGAAGGTGATTGGTGCATTGGCCAGTCCAAAGGGCATGCCTAACCACTCATATAGACCCTGCCTGGTCTTGAATGCAATCTTCCATTCAACTCCCTCTTGTATCTATATCTAGTGATCGCCAGTCTTGAGATATATCTTCGTGAAGTACTGAACTCCACTCAAATAGTCCATAAGATCATCCATTCTTGGCAAAGGAAACTGATACTTGATGGTTATTCTATTTATAGTCCGAGAGTCTATACACATTCTCCATTCTCCATCCTTCTTTAGTGCCAACACTACAGGTACTACACATGGAATTAGACACTCTCAAATTAAACCTTTCCTCAATAGCTCCTAAACTTGTCTATTTAGCTCCTCAGTCTCAGTAGGAGTCATCCTATGAGCAGCCTTGTTAGGCAAACTAGCTCCAGGGACTAAATCTATTTGATGACTAATTTTCCTTACTGGCAACAACCCTTTTGGAATATTAGCAGAGATGACATCTCCATACTCACTTAATAGACTCAAAACTTCCAATGTAACTTCACTACTACCTCCTTATCCTTTCTAGGAATTAAAGCATAAAACACACGCTAATGTTTCATGTCATCCAAAAATTTTCTTCCATCAACTAGACATATCGTAGCACTATTGCATACCTTTTCACCCTCTTTTATCAAGGGCTTCAATTTTTGGTGAACTCCATCCTTTATTAGAGAGTATGTATTTCATGACCATCATGTATAGCATGCCTATCAAATTGCCATAGCCTTCCCAACAATAAATGGCAGAATCCATTGGAATGATGTCAAAGAGAACCTTGTCATGGTAACTCCCAATCTTGAACTTTACCAAATATTGCTCACTAACTAGGACCTTATGATCATCTTGCACCCAAGCAATCTAATAGGGTTGGGGGTGTTTCTCCCTCTTGAGCTTTAGCTTTGAGACCATCTCCTCTGACACCAAGTTTTCAATGCTTCCACCATCAACAATCACATCACAACATTTACCCTCGCACTTGCACTTGGTATGAAACAAACTCCTCCTTTGTCTAGGTTCAGTCTCACCACTTAGTAAAACCCTTTCATTAACTAGAAACTCTCCTCTTTCAGCATCCTCTGAATGTGATGACTATGCATCATCATCCACATCAGCAACCCTTGCTTGACCATCAACTCTCCTATCTGTCCTTCCTTGGCGTTGAGAGCATTCAAAGGCACGATGACATTTTTCATTGCAATGAAAATAGGTACCATGGAAGCCTCATCTTCCTAAACCTTATCCACGTCCTCTACCTCTTCCTCTTTGAACTCCAAAGTTTTGATCATGGAAGCAGTTGAAACCCTTGTTTCTTTGGTTTCAGCTAGTACCCACATCTTCATTTTTCTTCTGGTTCTCATTTTGGCCTCCAAATGACCTACCACTACCCCTTCCTCCTTGACTGTGCCCTCTTTGCCTTCCATCAAACTTTTTGTTTAGCTTCTCCTCAACTTGCAAGGAAAATTGGTATGCCTCTTTAATGCTAGTCATTCTAACCAGACTTAACTCCTCCTAAATTCTAGGTCTTAACCCACTAAGGTAATAGGCAACCTTCTCCTTGTTTGCTTCCACACGCCCCGCCCTAATAAGGACTCAATGTAATGCCTACCCCTACTTGACTTTTTTGATTTGTTTTGACTAGATTCTTTTAGGCATGTGCTATGATTATGTTCGATGATGATATATATGTTCATGTATTGGCTTTAAATTATTGAATGATGTTAGTTAGACAAATGATTTTTATACAATTTCTATGGATACTTACCCCGTACTTACATCTATATGGTGTGCGTGTATGTTCTATTTATGTTTGACATTTATGATGTGGTTGAGAAGGAAGTCCTAGTCACCTACTAGTTAGGATCTACACGATGCACCACTTCCTACCATTGTATGTTTAGTTTAGAATATTGTGTTTGTACATGCATGGATTTTATGCAGATTGCAGGTACTGGGTATCAACTTCCTTGAATTACCAGGATGAGCGTACCCTATCGCAATATTTCAATAGTATAAGTGGAGAGATAACTGTTGAGTCCAAATCCTAACCTAAGATAATTGTCTTAGAAAATAGGACAAGTATCTGAGTTAGTTTCACCTTTCTGAATTCGTCAAGTGACGTGAATTCGTGATTTTAACCCTGAAATTTGATTTTTGTCTCGTGTCTTTAGTTGAGTTATCCTATTTGGTTTTGTGGGTCTGTTGTATTTTTTGTTATAATTAAATCAAATTAAAAGATAATTTAATGATTTAATTTAATGGAAATTTTATTTTAAAAAATTGATATTTAATCATATTTAATTAATTAAGAAATTAATTAAATAAAAAAATTAATTTTAAAGATTTTATTAAAGTTCTATTTTTGACGTATTTATATTTATTTAATTTAATGATAATTATTTAGGAGTTTTATTTTAACAATAAACTATAAATAATGTTATTAATTAAGTTAATAAATATATTATTAAAAATGTCTTGTGAATTACTTAAATAAAAGAATAAATTTTAAAGAGAAGGTTATAGTTCTAACTTTGGCATATTTATAATTATTTAATTTGATACTAATTTATTTAGGAATTTTATTTTAATTAATAGACTCTAAATAATATTATTAGTTAAATTAATAAATATAATATTAAAAATATCTCATGATTAATTAAAGTGAGAAAAAAATTAATTTAATAAAGACATTTTAATTTAAATTGCTTAAAGTTGTTGCATGAAAATTGTATATAGAAAATTTAAAATTTAACTATGTTTAATTAATTAAATAAAATAATTAAATTTAAAAGATTAAATTAAACTACTAATTTTAGCACATTTATATTTATTTAATTTAATAATTATTATTTAAGAGTTTTACTTTAATAATAAACTCTAAATAATATTATTAGTTGAGTAATAAATATTATTTGATTAAAAAGAAAATATTAAAATATGTGAATATTTTATTAATTCAAAACTAATTAAATTTATGCTTTAAATAAAAAGTCTAAATTTAGAAGATTGGTTAAAGAAAGATTAGAATATGATGTTATTTACTTAATTAGAAATTAATTAAATATGTACTTCAACTTAAAATATTTATTTTAAAAGTCTAATTTAAGAAGTTGAATAAAAATAGAATTAAAATATTAAAAGATTAAAGATTTAATATTGTTTTATTATGATTATTTAATTAATAATTATTAAATTAGAGTTGCATTTAAACAATGAGCTTTAATTATTCTTATTAATTTAAATAATAAACTATGCTTTAAATAGTGCTTACACTAATTAATGAGTGGAGGAAAAGAAAATATAAAAGAATATTTTAATTAAAAAGTTCTTTAAATGTGCATGAAAGAATTAAATTTAAAAGATTTGATTAAAGTTCCAATTTAGGCGTATTTATATTTATTTAATTTAATAATAATTTATTTAGGAGTTTTATTTTAATAAAATCTAAATAATATTATTAGTTAAATTAATAAATATTATATTAAAAACGTCACATGATTTAATAAGGGAGAGAAAGCTTTAATTTAATAATGTTTATTTTAATTAAATTGCATAAAGTATGTGCATGAAAATTAAAGTATAGTAATTAAAGACAAAGGGTTTTCACATGATTGCATGATCAAAGCCTTGATTTGGGGGAAAAGCTCTTTATTAAGGAAATTAGAGCTCATTCCTAGATACAAAGGTTTGGAGGAGCCAATTTTCGAAAAGAGAGTTTTCAAAGGAGAAGGAAGATTCTTGTGTGTTTGTGCATTCATTGTTTTAGCATCAAATCCAAGTAGGATCTTGTGGGTCTGTGCAGTAGTTTCTCATTCTTCAAATTCTTGTCTTCTTCGTGTCTGTTGTATTTGTGTTTTCAGAAGTTCTCTAGGTTGAAACTTTTGTTTAAGAAAATTGATTTCCATTATAGAATTGTCTGTGATTTAATCTAAAAACCTTTATTAAATATTGAACTTTAGGGTTTTCAAAACCTAATGAATTATGAAATTCACTTTTGTATGTGCTTTATGTAACATGTGATTTATTAGTGTTGGGGTTTTTGGGTTTGACTTAGCTTTGGCCAATCAAGATGTTTACCAAAGGCTTAGGAGTTTTGTTTTGTGATGTCATGATGATGTTTTTATCTCAATCTTTTATTCTCAACCACGGTAATGTGTCTAGTATGCTCTATGAGATGTTTTGATGCATTGATTTTTCTTTCTTTCTAGTATTCTTGTGTGAAACTGAGGTGAATGGTGTGACCTATCTGATATAACCTTTGAGTCTTCGATTAGTTGTATTTGGATTGCTTTCTAGTCGCTTTTATAGGACTAAGGTGTTTATATGATTTTTTTCTTCGTGATGTCATGTTATGACATGGATTGGTTTATGTATACTTGATTTTGGGATCAGTCCTGTTAGGATGATCGTATTGGTGGAATCTGTGATTATGATCAATGTTTTTTCAATAGTTGTCAATTTCTTGTTTAAGAACTAATGTATGGTATGTGGTCTTTTGTGATCTTTTGATTTTACTAAGCTTAGGGTAGGTTAACTATATGTCATGTCAGGAAGTGGCTTGCAATGAAGGCTGGGGCCCAAAGTGGCTGCCAAGGTAATCCATTGTAAGTTGTTTAATAAGTGAAAACATTACACTAAATGGGAATAAAATGAACCTAATAAGAGTCTTTGTATTTCCTTGCACATGCCTTGAGTGCTAGTACAAACTAGGATGGGAGTAGAGAGGATGCTTGGTTGTGACCATGCATCATTAGTATGTTTGGTCAGTACGAAAGGATACTAGTGCTGCATAGAGTCACTAGGGAGTCAAAGTCAAGTTAGACTGTTAGGGTAACTCTAGCATTGATTCGTGCGATGAAACTTGCCCACACATAGTAGATTTCCTACATGTCTATCTTGCCTCTAGGATTAGTTGATACTTGTGTCTTGGTACCTTTGAGTTAGATTGCTTTCAAGTGATTCCTTGAACCTAGATTGGATTTGATTGTTGAATTTGTTATCTTTTTTGGGACTTGAGATTATCTCCTTAGCACAATAGGAGTGGACCTTATTGGGTTCCACAAGGTCAGGTGGTAGTGTTTTTTCTTATACCATTGAGATCCAACCGTCAAATGCCACTACTGGATGTGTTTGTGCAGATGTTCCTTTCTGTTTGTTCTTGTATTTCTATGATGGATGGTTGTACTATTGTATTGTATTTGATTTCATAAGATCTTAAGAGATGATGTAATTTATTTCATGACGTATATTATTTTAGCCTTTCATACCCTATAACCTGTACAATGGATGATTGTGCATTCTATTCATTGCGAAGTGGCATCATATATAATTGTTTATTATTTAAATGGATTCATATTGGTATATTATTATTTGATGTGGATTTATTAGATATTAGATTTATTGTTAATTAAACTTAAATGTGATTCAACATCATGGGACCCTTAAGAGTTGTAATACGTTTTATGGTATGTGTTTATGTGAATATTAATTGCTTCTGCTATGTTATAACTATTGTTAAGTTATTATCTTTAACTTAAAAAAAAATGTTTGACAAACTTAGAAAAACTTTAGGTTAACTTCTTTTGGGTCACATGGCAGAGTGTTACACTTCGTAAAACTCCTCAGTGTATTCCTGGATAGATTTTCCTGCTTGCTTTAACCCTTGCATCTTCTTGAACAGATCAAGCCCATAATCAACAGGAATGAACTACTTCTTTAGTTTGTCCACCATGCAATCCAATTATGTGATTTTCTCTTTTCCTCTTATATTTCTTTCCAATTGAATCTCTTGTCACTAGATTTTGGCATGGCCTTTGCAAACTTAATCCTATCAAGGTCCTCGATATCCTCATACTCAAAATATTCCTCCAGCTCATTGATCCAGTCGATCAACTCATCCGGGTTTAGATTTCCTGAAAACATGTCAACATCAATTTTAGGTCATTTTTTAAGCTTGGAAATGGCCCTAAAAAGCATGTCCTTTAGGAATTCTCCATCTTGTTCCCCTTCCTACCCAATATTGCCTTCTTCATTTTCTTCCTCACTTTCGTTACCTACGACAACATTCATCCCTCTACGAATCTCCTCCTATAATGCCTGGACTTGTCTATGGAGGGCTCTAACCTCATGAGTAACAACTCTGGCCCTTACACCATGCTCCCTTCATGGAGGCATCTTCTTATATCAAAACCCACAACCACATAGTCCTAGTGTAAACTGCCTCACAATGGGTGCTCTGTGTATACACTTAAGAAGACACGCTTTGATACCACTTGATGGGGGCACATTCCAAGACAAAAATGAATACAATAGGAAATGGGGAATATTATTATCAAAAATGATATGCTATTACATTTAGTACAACAAAAATAGACTCCACGACATCCCCATGGGCTTATAGAGTTATCAAATTTTGGAGAAAACCCTTCTCACAGTACCTTCTCCCAAACTCCACCAAAAATTGCCTTTACAATGCCAAAAATATCATTAAGTACCCCAAATTAGGTTAAGGGTTAGGAATACATTTTAAAATATACCATTTGGCATCCACTACCAAAATAGAAGGTTCTAGAAAACACATCAAAAGTCGGTGTAAAATTAGAAGAATCCAGAAATGGTAGTCCAACTTTCGAGAGGCATAACTTTTGATCTGGGACTCCAATTGATGAACCATTTAAATTTCTAGAAATCTCTCCAAGCATTCTATAGCCCTATGGATAGTTTTTCTTGTCCCCAATTTTTTGGGCCTGTACAAAGCTGTTTAGTGTTGTTAGTGTAGTTTTTTATTTTTCCTATTTTGCTAGGTTTTTCCTACACTTTTTAATAATCTCACTTAGGTTAATAAAACATGTCTTATTAGGTGAATGGTTGTGAGGTGTCACCTTCCTACATGTGAGCATCCATTAGCTATCTTGGGAAGATACTTTGCTATCTTTAGTCCGATAGATGGTTGCTCCTCATTGGTTGGTGTTGACACCTCCTCCCTCTTCCTAGCCTATATAAGCATGCTACCTGGCTTGTATTTGCATCTTTTGTTTTTGCATCCTCTTAATGCTATTCTGCTTTCAGCATTTGCATTACTCTCTTGGAGACTAACTCTATGATGCTATTTTGATTTTGTATCATTTGCATTCATAGTTTAGATATTTACTCTTTGCACTAGTTTTTTGGGTTATTAATCTTTTCAGATTCTAACATGGTATCAGAGCTTTTCTATGTGCAAGAGTAGATTTTAGTTTCCTTATTTGAGAGATTCGGGGGGGGGGGGGGGCAAATAAACTTTATTGTAGTTTTTTGAAAAACGAAGTATGCTCTTCTCTTGCATCTTTGGATGATCTTGAGAATCAGAAGAGTTTTGACAAAAATAGTTTTTCTCTGGGGTTTCAATCTCAAATCTGACAACCAACTTGCATATTTGGAGTTTTCAATCAGTTTTGCAGGTTCCAGCATGCCATTGATGGACTTAAGAAGCTAATCCAGCATTTGCATGTCAAATTTTGGTTGCTGGGGTCGTTTTCTAATTTTTGGAGCCATTTTTTTTACTGTTAAAGGCGTCTAATTTACACTACAGCAACATCTTTTGTTCATCAACAAGAAAAACGCTTTCTGGGTTTTGTTCGCAGCCCCGAAAAACCATCTGGGTATCTTTAGATTTTGCATGCAAGCTGTATATTTTTCAGAATTGAGCATGCAAAGCTATAGCCATACCCCTCTCCGTTGGCAGCTGCAGATTTAAATGCAGTTTTCAAATGTCTCGTTCTTGCTCATACGGACTTCGATTTTGATGATTCTTGTTATGAACTTGGCTATTTTTTTGTGCTCTATCCACTACTGGAGTTATTTTTTGATTTTCATGCATGAATTCTTCAGAAATTACAGATTCTCAGCCATGACTGTGCATAGTTCTCGTTTTGGAAACTTCGGAGGATCATAACTTTCTCATACGACCTCGTATCGAGGCGATTCTTTTTTTGAAAGTGCATGATTTTTCGAGTAGATCGCAGTGGTGCTATTTGTTTCCTTGATTATTGTGCCCAAGTTTTACTTTTAGCATATGCTCTTCATGAGGGTTTGTAATGCATTGAAATCAAGACCACTAAGTATCTCTTTCTAGTGGTAGTTGTAAATGCACTAAAATAAAGTGTCAAATCATATTTCTTTGGGGGGGGGTTCTTTGATTGAGTAAAAAGGGGGGGGCATTGTCGTGGCTGGGTTCTCTTTTTTTTTAGCATTTCTTTGCATTCCTTCATCATGGATCAAACAAATATGCCCATCCTAACTCCATACAATTAATTTGAGTGGAAATCACACATGATAATTCACTTAAGGAAAGTTGGATTAAATAGGATAACTATGGGACTTGAAACTGAACCTGCTAAAGATGAAGACAAGCCTAAGTGGTTTAACAAATGTGATGAGGCATATGGAACATTGTGTTTGTCTGTTTCTCCTAACTTGCTATTTCACATTGAGTCTTTGGATACACCAAATGAAGTATGGACAAAGCTAGAAACATTATTTGGCACACAAGATTCAATGAGGGGTCATATGTTGGAAAATGAATTAATTAGTTTGAGTCCAGGCAATTTCAACACAATCCAAGATTTCTTCACCAAATTAAAATCACTAAGGCTGCAGTTAAAACAATGTGGAATTGAAAAGAAAGATGAACAATTGATTCTCAGTATTCTCTCTAAGCTAAGTTCAGAATATTCTGTGTTTGTCTCTACCTTCTATGCTACTAAGGGTGCACTTGGTACTCAATTCACCCTGCCATCTCTAGATGATTTTTCTGTCAATCTCACTCGAGAACAGGACAAGCTAATCTAGATGGGCACTCTTAAGTCCTCTAAGTCGCATGCCTTAGCAACCAACCAAGGCACAAAAGAACAAAAAGGACAAAGTAGTAACAACAATAGTAAGGATGAGAAACAAAATAATAGTGAGGAAAAGAAGGATCAGATACCAATTGCTTCAAAAGCAACTATTGATACCTCATCCTCTAAGGGTGATAAGCCTAAGAAAGAAAAGGTTAAATGTGCCTATTGTAAAAGACCCGGTCATGATGAACATAAATGTTTGAAGAAACAAATTGATCACTTGACATACATTCTTGAGAAGAATAATATTAGTGTTCCTGAGTCTATCAAACAAAGTTCTAATGAAGAGTCTAACAAGGCAAAAGAAAACAACAAGGGGAAAGGAAAGGGCAAAGCTCTTGTTGCAGTTGCTTCCTCACCATCCACTTGGGTTCTTGATTCGGATGCTTCGCACCACATGGCTTCATCTAAGGAAGAACTTGCATCCTTGGAGCCATGTACTGTGCCTTCTATTTTGATGGGTGATGACACTCCTATTGAGGTGTGTGGGAGAGGGTCTGTTGATGTGGGGGATGGCACATTCCATGATGTTCTTTGTGTACCCTCATTATCAACTAATCTCCTATCAATATACCAAATCACTCTCACAGGTTTAGGCAAGCGGGTTGAGTTCACTCCTGATTCAGTGGAGATACGTGAGTTGCATAGTGATTCTGTAGCTGCAGTTGGGAGAGAAGATCATCAGTCACGGCTCTATCTATTTTCTCACTTTGTTCCTGATCCTCCTTCATCTGTTTTTCTCACTCACTCTAATGATGTGAGTAAATTATGGCATGAGCGGTTTGGCCATCTTAACTTCCGCTATTTGCATCAGCTCAACCAGCAGAGCATGGTCACAGGGTTGCCTTCAGTTCAATTCTCAGGAGGTGTTTGCCAAGGTTGCATTCTTGGTAAGCATCCTAAGGAAAAGTTTGATAAAAGTAAGGCATGGAGAGCTTCACAGATACTAGAGTTAGTTCACAGTGATTTGGCTGGTCCATTTCAACATCCTTCTTTCAGCAGGGCCCAATATGTCCTCGCATTCATTGATGACCTTTCTCGATATACATGGGTGTACTTTCTCAA
Organism: Cupressus sempervirens; assembly: GCA_028749045.1. Taxonomy (NCBI): domain Eukaryota; kingdom Viridiplantae; phylum Streptophyta; class Pinopsida; order Cupressales; family Cupressaceae; genus Cupressus; species Cupressus sempervirens. Next base: position 115,443,556 of record CM053784.1, read on the forward strand.
ACAGAAGTTAGAGGTATTTGATCATTTTCAAGACTTCAAAAATTTTGTAGAAAAGCAATCTAGGAAAGCCATCAAGGTTTTGCGCACAGACAATGGTGGTGAGTATGTCAACCATCGGTTTGAAAGATTTTGCACTTCAAAGGGGATTGATTTACAGCATTCAGTTCCATACAATCCTCAGCAAAATGGTGTTGCAGAACGGAAGAATAGATCCTTGAAGGAAATGGCAAACTGTATGATTCACTCTAGATCTCTTGCACCACAGTATTGGGCAGAAGCCATTAACTGTGCTTGTTATATCCAGAACCGTGTTCCTCATCGAGCCTTGAAGGGAGTTACTCCTTTTGAAGCTTGGTGCGGTCGAAAACCATCAGTTAAGCACTTTCGAGTTTTTGGCTCCCCTGCATGGGCCCACATTCCTACAGAGAAACGTAAGGCCTTGGATCTGCAAAGCAGACCTTGCATATTTGTAGGTTATCCTGATGGTGTGAAGGGTTATCGGTTGCTCCACCCTACTACACATGAGTTATTCATTGAGAGGAGTGTTCAGTTTGAGGAGGGATCTTCAAGCTCACTTTCTATCACTTCTCCAACTCCTTCTACCTTGGCATTAGAGTCACTTGGAATACATGACAGATCTTCTGATGAGTTAGATTCACCTGAACAGTCTTCTACCTCTACTTCTGATGCAGAAAGTGATTTAGAGAACTCACCTCCTTCCTCTCCTAGTCATCATTCAGAGGTTAATGATTCCCCTCCAGATTCTCCATCTTCTTGCCCACTTTGGGCTAGACAGACCTTGCAGTCTGCAGGTGATTGGGTTGGGGATCCATCAGACACCAGGCAAACTTGTTCACAATTCCAGGATGCTCCACATGTCTTCATTGCTACTACCTCAGATCCACAGTCCTTTCATGAGGCTTCTGGTATTTCTGAGTGGGATACAGCTATGTAGGAAGAGTATAGTTCCTTGATGAGGAACCACACTTGGGATCTTGTCCCTCTTCCTAAAGGAAGAAAACTTGTTCGATGTAAGTGGATCTATCGGACAAAATTTGCAGCAGATGGGTCAGTTGACAAACACAAGGCTCGCTTGGTCGCCAAAGGATTCTCCCAGGTTCCTGGGATTGACTACTCTGAGACTTTTGCGCCAGTTGCTCGAATGAATTCCATTCGAATTGTTCTTGCCATTGCTGCAGCTAATCGTTGGGAAGTACATCAGATGGATGTGAAGAGTGCTTTTCTTCATGGTGACCTTCATGAGGAGATCTACATGGAGCAGCCACAGGGCTTCCTTTAGGATTCTTCACTTGTTTGTCGTCTTCGAAAGTCTCTCTATGGCCTCAAACAGGCTCCTCGGGCCTGGTATGCCAAGATGGACTCCTTCCTTCTATCAGTTGGGTTCACTCGATGCCATTCTGATCCTAATGTGTACATTTTGCAACAGGGTGATTCACTTCTATTTTTGGTTTTGTATGTTGATGACTTGCTAATCACGAGAAGTTCTTCACCCACCATTAAGGCTATCAAAGTGGCCCTTCAAGACAGTTTTTTGATGACTGACTTGGGCTTGTTACATTACTTTCTTGGGATTGAGATCCTTCAGTCTCCTTCTAGGATCACCATCACACAATCCAAGTATGCTCTAGATTTACTCTCAAGGTTTCATATGGCTGACTGTAAGCCTACTCCGACTCCCTTCCTTTCTGGAGTCAAACTTGAGGCTCAATGTTCTTCTCCACTTGTTGATGGCACTTTGTACCGCCAACTTGTTGGGAGTCTCATTTATTTGAATCATACGAGACCTGACATCTCCTATGCTGTAGGCATGGTCTCTCGATTCATGCAGGAGCCCCATGAGTTACACTAGAAAGCAGCCAAGCGGATCCTTCACTACATTCAGGGTTCTCATAGTTGTGGGATTCACTACGTAGTAGGTATTGAGCTTGATTTGGTGGGCTACACAGATTCAGATTGGGCAGGTGATTCTGAGGATTGCAAGTCTACTTCAGGGTATAGCTTCTCACTTGGGTCAGGTCCTATTTGTTGGTCAAGCAAAAAGCAGTCTGCTATTGCTTTATCATCTACTGAGGCTGAGTATCGAGGGGCTGTAAATGCCGCCACTGAGGCCATTTGGATTCAACATCTTCTCACTGAGTTTGGTATCCAAATCAGACGGCCATCAGTCATATTTTGTGACAACCAGAGTGCCATTCAAATCTTACGAAATCCAGTTCATCATCAACGGACCAAACACATAGAGGTCCACATGCACTACATCCGGGAGCTCATCCATGGTCATGTCATTGACCTTCGCTATTGTCCAACTTTCGAGCAAGTTGCTGATATCTTCACCAAACCCTTCACTGAGAGCAAGCTCCTTCATTTGCGAGCTTTGCTGGGGGTGCGGGATGCTTCATCTTCTGGGGGGGCCTCTTCCTCTCACTCGGAGTCCTGACTTTTTTGTGGGGGAGTCTCTTTTCTCTCTCTTTTGAGAAATCTTATGTACATGGGTACCTCATCAAGCTTGACTTGCCGAGACCCATTTCTACATCCACCTAAGCTTTGCTTATGGGGGGGTGTTAGTGTAGTTTTTTATTTTTCCTATTTTTCTAGGTTTGTCTTACACTTTTTAATAATCTCGCTTAGGTTAATAAAGCATGTCTTATTAGGTGAATGGTTGTGAGGTGTCACCTTCCTACATGTGAGCATCCATTAGCTATCTTGGGAAGATACTTTGCTATCTTTAGTCCGATAGATGGTTGCTCCTCATTGGTTGGTGTTGACACCTCCTCCCTCTTCCTAGCCTATATAAGCATGCTACCTGGCTTGTATTTGCATCTCTTGTTTTTGCATCCTCTTAATGCTATTCTGCTTCCAGCATTTGCATTACTCTCTTGGAGACTAACTCTATAATGCTATTTTGATTTTGTATCATTTGCATTCATAGTTTAGATATTTACTCTTTGCACTAGTTTTCTGGGTTATTAATATTTTCAGATTCTAACAAGTGTCTCAAATCTAACTTTGAAGTACTCTTAGGAGGTCTCCAGGCAAATTAAAACTACAATAACTTTCGAACTGTAAAGCCTTTTGAATTGATTCTTTTTTAGAGTGCTTTAAATTAAAATTTACAATCATCCCTCCAACTTACACCCTCTAACTCATTATAATTATGGATCAATTACAAAATAACATTTTTTCTACATTGACACATATCCCAAGGTGCTCAAAAACTCTAACCTAGAAAACCAATAGTGGAACTATGAGAGTTGGAATCTTAATTTAATCCAAATGGGTATCCAAAAATGAAAACACATTAAATAGAAACTAACACTAAGCATATTTTTGGGTGATATAGGTTTGCCCTTACACCACTAGATGCTCCTACATCACATTGATCCTATGACTAACACTCTAATGCATGATGATAGATCACCTCTATTCTATTGTGTACTTGATCCTTCTTGATCAGATGACTCTCTCATGTTCATTGTTTCCTTCCTCTGTTCTCCTTTAACTGATTTTGCAATACAATTCAGATCATAATACCTTGGTCACCATTAATGTCTTGGTTTGCGCATGCAAAACTCTCTTTGATCATTCTCTTATTCCCTTCCACTCTTATTAAATAAATTTAGGGTTAGTCCTCCTTAAGAAGACCAAGGTGAATTAGGGTTAGATATGAATCAATAGTTGTGATTCATCCATATTGTCACTTAAACATTCCATTTACCTGATTAGGTGCATGTAATACATAGGATTCCAACTTAAGATTCGTCCTTATCACCAAAATATTGTAATTCAATCCTTAAGTTGGCCCAAAAATGGTTTACATAGTAGTTTGTGTCAATACAAACAACTATGACAAAACTGTGTTACTTAGCATCTGAAGTCCCTGGTGCTCTGCACATATAGTGACTTCAATATTGTCACTCGACATCTGAATGACTCAGGATGCACTGCTTTCTCAACTCCTAAATCACTCGGCACATACTATCTGCTTGGCACTTGAGTGACTCGGCATATGAGTGACTCGACAATCACTATTTACTTGGCATGCTCTAACTTATATGTTGTGCTTGGCATATGATACTTTTTCAACATAAACTAAGTAAATGACTTAAGTGTATAGACACTCACTAGTCAAAACCAATCTGAGATTAACAACTTTGTGGCTCTCTTGTTATTCACTCTGCAATATAACCTTTTCCCTTAAAGCTACTTTTTCTTTTATAGTTTTTTCTTGCTCTACTTTGAACCCCTAATGTTCAAATTCAAAATTTAAATTCTTAAGCCTATACCTAGCTTGATCACCTTATAGTCATGCATCATTCTCTTTAGATGTAACATGTACATACAAAAGTCAGATTTTTTGTGACTACGATGGATTTATCTTTTGGAAGGAATTCAAATTGAATTCTTTCCTCTATGATATATCCTTGATTTGACAACACCATCACCATTAAATGCAATAATGAGTGCATAATACCTACTTTGTGATGTGGCAGTCATGCGTATTTGGTTTCTTGCTTCCTTTATTTGACTTGACCTATCTATTATGCATGACCACGGGTCACTCTATCTTTCCCACATGCTTGGCATCTTCTTTCATGTTCTTATTCACTTAGCATGACTTTGTTTAAGTGGTAGTCCTTTTATCATTGTCATTGTTGGGCTTGTCCTTCTCCTTCCCCATGTCACCCTTATGAACTAGAGTCACACCCATGTACTCAATGGGCCTCACTCATCTTGACTTCATACCAATCGACATTCCTTCACCTTAACATCAATATAAGCTAAGTCATAATTGTGTACATCAGTGACTCCACCATTTTGCTCTTATAAATTTAGGCATTTATTCCAACAATCTCCCCCTTTGACATTGATGGAAACACCTTGATCATAGCCTCTATCACTAATTCATGTTTAAAAAATATCTTGACTTTATCATCTCTTTACTCAACATCTCCCCACATCCTTTGACTTCTCCAAGTCGTCGTTATGGGTTCATGTGGCCCTATTGGACTTCTCCCTTTTTTGGTTCTTCTTTGCTTTTGCTTTTTGTTGTTTCCTTTGGGCTTCTTCCTTGCATGTGGTATTCCCTTCTTTTAACCATCACTTGTCTTCTTCCCTTTAGCTTTTTAACTTCTCCCCCTTTGGCAACAATGCCAAAGGCACCCAATATATCTCTTTGACTACTCCCCTATTGAGTAGTCCTCATTTCTCATCAATTGATATTGGTGATTTGGTCATTTTGCGTCATGGATTGACTTTTACCCTTATTTCTCTACTCTAGGCTTGATAGGGGTAATAACCCTAACTTCTCTCTTAGATACTTAAAAGTATCCTTCTAAAGAGGTTTTGTGAATATATCAGCCATTTGTTCTTTGGTCACTACATACTCCAGTGTTACCTCATTCTCCCACACTTTCTCCTTAGGAAGTGATACTGTATTGATATGTGTTTGGTCTTTGAGTGCATAATCAGGTTCTTTGATATGTTTAATGCACCTATGCTATGATAGTTGATATCAATTGGTTCCCTCATCTTTTCTTGAATTCCTTCAATAATTTATTTTATCCAAATAACCTATGTTCAATTCATTGTTGCAACTACTTACTTTGCTTTTGTTATTGACTGTGATATGCAGTTCTTCTTCTTTTTGGCCCATGCAACCAATCTTCCTCTGAGAAAGAATGTACCAATGGTCATTCTCTTTTTGTCGTATATGTTCCTTGTCTAGTCAGTATCAATAAAGAAATCGAGCTCAAATTATCCTTTGTGGGGATACCATAAGTCATGTTCTTTAGTACCTTTTAGATATCTAAAGATCCTCTTCACAACAACCATGTGTGATTCCTTTGGATTGGCTAAAAATGTAGCCACTATACCAACAACTTATAAAATATCCAGTCTATTGTGCACAATGTACTACAATTTACCAATCATGGATCAATAAAGAGTTTCATCCACTTCAAGGATCTCATCTTCTTTTGAAAATTATCAATCAATCACCATTTGGGTGCCTAATGGTTTAGCGTCTTCCATACTGAATGTCTTCAAAATCTCTCTCACATACTTTGTTTTCCCTATGAAGATTCCTCCTTTTAGTTGGGACACTTGAAGTCCAAAAAAGAACTTGATCTCACAAATCATAGACATCTCGAATTCTGTCTTCATTACTTCATTGAATTCAATGCTCATATTATCATCTCCTATAAAGATGATGCCTTCTCCAAATATTCCAGCAATCAACAAACCAACTCATGTTTCCTTCTTTAGGTATATGTTATTGTTTTTGCTTGTTCTTACAAAGCCATTTTGTATCAAGTATGAGTGTAGTCCCTCATACAATGTTGTGGGTTCCTATTTTAGTCCATATAGGGATTTATTTAGTTTTCACACTTGGTTTTTGTGTTCTTCATTCTCAAACCCTTTTGGTTTTTCAATGTACACTTCTTCCAAAACTCCATTCAAGAATGCAAATTTTACATCCATCTGGTATATTTTGAAGTTCTTGTATGCCACGAAGGCTAGGAATATCCTCAATCCTTCTAGTCTAGCTACCAATGCAAATATTCGTACATTACCTATGTCTTATTGTTCATATCCCTTTCATACAAGTATAGCCTTGTTTCTGACCACTTCTTCATCCTCATTCATCTTATTTTCTGAACACCCCATTTTGTGTCAATGATATTCTTGTCTTTTGGCTAGATTACCAAGGTTTGTGTGTCATTATTTATTATTTGGTCAATCTCTTCCTCCATGGCCTTTATCTAGTCTTCATCCTTGAGTGCTCCCCTTGTAGCTTTGGGCTCCATATGTGAGAAAAAACTCTCTCTCTCTCTCTCTCTCTCTCTCTCTCTCTCTCTCTCTCTCTCTCTCTCTCTCTCTCTCTCTCTCTCTCTCTCTCTCTCTCTCTCTCTCTCTCTCTCTCTCTCTCTCTCTCTCTCTCTCTCTCTCTCTCCCTCCTTGGCATCACTTGAACATCTTTGTCTCTAATGATATCAACTATTAAGTGGTTTCTTCTCACATATTTAGCTAGCACCAATTCTCCTTGAGGTGCCTCTGCTCTTGGTTATCTAGGTTCAACTACTTCTATTTGTACCAGTACAACTTCTTGTATAGCTTATGCTTCCACTAAAACTACTTCTATTGAGTCATTTATTAGAATGTATTCAAATTATTTGTTTTCTTTTGGTTCCTTCTTGTATTCTTCATTCTTCTCAAAGAGCTCATCTACCTTCACACTAGCAGATTCTACAATTTTTTTCATCCAAACGTTCAAAAATTTGTATGTTTTTCTTTTGGTAGAATATCCTAGAAAGATACCCTCATTTGATGTAACACTTTCTTCCAAATACCTTTAAATAACTCACCAAAGGTGAGTGACTAGACCATAGTTCATAGGGAGTTTTCTTGGTTCCCTTCTTTACATATTCCATGTTTAAGGTGTACACTACTATTCTCATGGACTCTCTCTAGTAGATATGTGTAACATTTTTTAGAATCATTACTATCCTAACATAGTATATGATTATTTGATTCCTTCTTTCTACAACACCATTCTATCATGGTGTCCTATGAGCCAATGTTTACCTTCCAATTTCATGATCTTCACAGTAGCTCTCAAATTCTTGTGAGGTGAATTTACCTCCCCAGTCTGATCTTAGGCACATCAACACCTTACCAGTCTACCTTTTCACTTTTTCTCTCTAGGTGTTGACCATGTGAAAGGCTTCTAAATTTTCCTTCAAGTAAATAGTCCACATCATCTAATAAAACAAAAAATGAGCATTATAAAATATCTATCACTGTATACACTCTTAGACCTCATAGGATCACACAACTCAATATGCATTAAATCTAAAACTCGTTCAGAGGTAAATGAATTTCTTGAAAAACTAGAACTAGCCAATTGTCCTAGTTGATAGTCTTACACATTACATTATCAGGTTTAGTAATAGGAAGCAAGCCTCTTACACATTTCTTCTTACTCACCTTAACAATTCTATTCAAGTGCAATGCCACTTGATATCTTTTCGTTAACCTTTCCTTGAAAATTTCTTTCTGACCATTCCATGAGTTTAACATTAGTGTCCTAGTCTTCGTTTGTCACTTGGTCAACTATGTCTGATAGTTGCTCAATTATTAGCTTTCCTTCATCTGGTGACTGCAAGCTGAAGGCATCCATGAAGATGTCCTTGATGTCATGAAGTGCTTGCTTATGTTGAAATTCATTCCTCAATATTTCTTGCCTCATCCTTCTATCCAATGCATTTTGCATTTTAGTCATTTGTGTCATTGTGATAGTTTTGGAATCATAGGAGGGTATCACAATCTCTTCATCTAGTTCAAGGTCTCAATAATGAAGTTCCTTGGCCACTCTTGTTGGACTCGAGCTTGTTGTTGAAAACTACAAGGGAATAGCATCAGTGCTTGGCTTCTGAATGGTCTTACTAGGAGTACCAGTCTTTGGTAGCTCTACCAATGTCTGAATTGTGGCTTGCTCCTTTTCTTTTGTTGCATCTTCCTTTTCATCTAATTTCCTCTCCTCTGCACTCGACGTTTGATCATTATCACTTGTTGCACTTGGTGGAGGTAGTGGTGGCAACATCAAAACTTTAGTTCTAGTAGCAGTGTATGTGAAAGGTTGTTCCTTTGGCTTCACCTTTTCTCTTTGTGGTGTTGCTACTACTCTTTATAGTTCATCTACACTCACCAATATAGGGCTTGTGCATAATTGTGCCTGTAAAGTAGATTGGTGAAGGATCTTTGAGAGATCCTCTACAGTAAGTGGATTGATGTTCTAAGTTGTCTTATCAGTAACATCCTTTATTATTATTGTCTTTGTAGGTGTATTGGTTGTGTGAGGAGGGCTAGGAGGTGGAAATTGTGTGTCTTGCACACTCTATTCTTCTTCCTGCTATTGGTCAGTTGTTTCCATAGTTTCTTCTCCCTTAGTTGATTCCTCTTCTTTCTCCTTATTCTCTTTCTCACTTTACTTTTCCTCCTAAATCTTTTCTTCTACCTTCTTCTTTATTTCCTTTGCTTCTTCTTCTCCTTCCTACTCTTTTGCCTTATTTTTGGCACTAGTTTCTGCCTTATTGGTTTCCTCCACCTTATCATCAGCAATCTTGTATATTGTTTTCCATATCTGTGTGGATTTAGTTACAACATCTTCAACTTTGTTTTGAAGAATGTAAAAGGCTCTATATTTGGGTGCAAATTTCCCATTATGATTCTTATTTGCCTTAGTTATTTGAGCCTTTGTCATATCAGGCTTCACTTGAGCTAAGGTAGATTCTCTAATCTCCCTTTCCATCTTCAGACAATAATGCCACTTATTCTCCACTATCTCATATAGTTCCTTTGGCATAGTGTTATCAAGCTCTAGAGGTGTGTTCTTAAATTTTGTCGTCATGGTATACACAGATTCCTCTATTTTATTTTGCTCTTCCCTACTGAGCTTATTAAAATTGAGAGACTTTAAATCATTTAAATCTGCATTTTTAATCTTATTACAGAGCTTATCAATCGTAGATTTTGGAGGATGGCTTACCACTTTAAATTGGCTTATGTCTTCAGATTTTGTCCTTTCATCATCTATATCTGGTTGAGCCACATATCTTCTTCTTTTCTTGGGCTCTTCAGCTGGCTATGCAATAGCTTTCTTCTTTTCCTTTACTACCTCTTTGGCCTTTTGAGTCGATGCTCTTGTTGTGGCCCTTGTTGCTACTGGCTTAACTGGAGCTAGCTTGGTTTGAGCTTGTTTGGTGACTTTTTTGGGCTTTGGCTGAGTTGTAGGTTATGTTTTTGCCTTTCTCTTCTTCTGCTCGGTAGGTGTAGGTGCTTTCTCTGCTTCTTCTCCCTCAGCACTTCCTCTTTATCTTCTCCTTGGCCTTGTGTTAGCTTTTCTAGCTCTTTTCCTTTCTCATCTTATTCTTCACTATCACCTTCTACTTCTTCTACTTCTTCTTCTCTTGCTTCACCTTCAATGCTGGCTCCAAATGCTGTCTTTATTTTCCTTACCATTTTGTCTTTCTTCTTGATAACTGAAGCAGTTTTCAATTCAGTCTCTACTTTGGACTTGACAATGTCATATATCCCAAAGTGAGGAGCCTTCTTATCCATTTCTTCTACTAGCAATGTTGTGATTGCTACTGAGGCTTCATCAATATCCAGTTCATATCCTAATGGCCTTAGCCATCTTACCCTTGGTATCATTGCTTAAATGTAGGTAAAATCAATATCAACCAAGAAACATATATCATTGGCATATTTCTCAACTAATGAGACTTGTATCCTCATCCTTCGTTACATAGACTTCTGAAAGTCTTCAAAATAGCTAATCATTTGTGCCTCAAAATTATCTCCCATTTGATCAATGAACTCATTGATTTGGGTGACTATAGATTTATTAGAATTCCAGTTCACCTTCCCAATTGAAGAAAATTATTCCATCACATAAAATAATATGCACATGAGAACTGAGCCAAATTTGCATTGAGCACCTTTTGATCTCCTTATAGCTCTTAGGTTCTCATTGATTTGCTACAACATGAGTTCAGCCAGATCATAGGTATGATCTTTCTTCACCAACTTATAAGCTACATCAACTACTATGCAGGGTAAGTTGTTTAGTCTATTGGATTGGTAGAATTTATGTGAAATTATCCTCACAACAATGTCAAGTAGGGATTCAGTCACAGTGTCAATGGTCATTCCCCTATTGTTCCATTTTGCACCAGTATTCTTTTCAATTACTTCCTTCCTGTCACTTCTCAAAGTCTTTGGCCGATCTAGGGTTGGAAGACCAGTAACCCTATGCACAATCCTCTTTGTAATCTTGATAGGTCTTGTCTCTAGCCAAAGATATCCATCATAAATTTAGCTCAAAACAATACAAATCCATTCTGTTTTGAACACTGTAGAGAAAACTAGGGTTTTGATCAAACCCTTCTTCTCAACAATTTGAAAATCATCCTTCAATATTTTGTTGTCAAACAGCTTATCATAGGCATTGAATATTTCTAAATCACCTATGGCACCAATTTTGCAATTGTAACACTTTCTTACATCTTGGACCATGACAACTTTGGGTGGAATGACAGATAATGCACCAGCTAGGTCATTTTTATAGGCAACCTTGGGTATTGGTTTGAATTTGGGCTATTTGACTTCATTGCTAACAAGTTGAATCTCATGATCTTCCTTTGCCTTAATGTTTCTAGAGCTAGAGGCCATTTTATTGAACTAGGGCTTTAAAATTTATTTAAAACTATAACTTTGTGTAGCTCAGCACTTGATGAATACCTTTGAATTAATGAGTTTATGATGAATCTTTGTTGTAATCGATGCAAATGACTATAAGGTAGCTACTTGATTGTCTCTTTGCTCTTCTCATCTTTGCTCTACGTTTGAATGATGTGATAATGAACAAAATTTGACCTTATACCTATCAAAGACCTAGCATTAAAGTCTTCATGCTTATAGCTATAAAAATTGGCACTTGAAGGTTTCGGTATAACTTGACTTCCACTAGACTTCTACCTCACCCAGCTTCAACTATCAGCTCAGTAGCTTCTTCAACATTTTGCTTGGCATCTTCTCTCATGTAAATTTCTTCTTTGTAGTACTTTTTTTGTTCTTTGGAACTGATGTATGATATAGCTTTGTATATCAGTTCCATATACATGTCTTGTGCTTAATTGGATGAAGTGCGATCACTTGACCTCTTTGGTAAAGTGATCCCTCCATTGGATGTGTTGCACTCACCTTTCTTCTTCCAATTCTTGTTCATTTGTCCTCTCATTTGTTCAACAGCAACCTTCTCTTTTCCTTTGTTGACTTTTGTCTTGGGTGCTCTTGACTTTGTTGGGCAATTCCTGCTAATATGACCTATCTTCAAACAACTAAAACATGTGGTTTATCTTAGCCATCTATTGTATCTTCCTCTAAAATATGTCCTTATGCAATTCTCAAGGATGTGTCCATACTCCTAACAATAGTGACAGCTATACCTGGTGTTATAATCCTAGTTGTAGTGATGTGCATGATTAGTTCCTCTTATAGGCTGAGTAGGTGTCCACATAGGCTTTGATCTGCATTCAAATGCTCTATGTTCATATTTTTGGTAGTTGTAGCAGTGACCTTAAAATCTTGGTGTCCTCATAATCTTTGTTCTGCATTCATGTGCTTGATGTCCCTACTTTTTGCACTTATGACAAAAGCTTGCATTGGTGGGCTTATTATGCTGATGACT
>CM053784.1:115460826-115463326 GCA_028749045.1 Cupressus sempervirens
TCAAGGTAGGATTCAAAGTTAATACAACCTCTTTTTCTTTTCCCTCTCTAATTTGTGCAAAATTTGAGGTAGGATATATTCTCTACACATGCTCCTCTATTTTTCTCTCTAATTAAGAAATTCAATCTTCTCCTAGGCCCTATCTTTGTTAATTCAAGATTCAGATTCCTTTATTATTAATTGTGTATTACTCATCTTTCATAATTTCCCCAATCCCCTTTAGACTTTATTACTCTTGGCATCGATACCTTGAAATTGATGTCCACCTAGAATGGATCACCTAGGTCCAATCTATAATATAGGGGGCTCCTTGTGGGAGTTTTAGGCTTGATGCAACATTTATTTATTCCTTCCTTCAATGTGTAGTAGGATCCCTTAAAATCAAACCCAAAATTAGTATAAAATGGAGTCTCTTCTTCTCATTTTCATATCCATTATTATGCAACCACATATATAAAATGCAATGAAATCCTTAAAGATATTATGCATTCAAGGAGTTCCAAAAAGGAAGCATTGAAGGATTTCCTTCTATAGATCTAATTCCTTACTTTATAGGAAGCAAATGAGTTGGTCATCAAAGGAGGAGATCTACATAACACATTTTTTATTCTTTTTCCTATGATTCATAATTCATGACAAGAGTTGATCTATTGAATTAGTGAAGACATCCTACATTCTACTTCTATATTTTAACATATGTGCTAGCAAGTGGATATTTTTGTGAATAGCATTTTTGAATCCATCCATGGAAATTTGACAAGAGTGAATGTAACATTTATTATTCTTTACATTATTTAATTTATTAATTTAAAGGTTAATTCCTTGATGGGGTCTTGACCATTGCAACCCCTTCCCCCAACAATTTCTCCCTTTTTGTGTGAAAGTTTAGGTTGGAAAAGCTACATATTCAAGAAAATAGATTTGAAAGTCCATCTTCCATCATAGATACAAGTATTGGATACAATTCTTCTAATTGTATGTTGTCATTGATGTTACACAAATGTTAGTAATAATCGAGTGGTCAGGCATCAAAGGAATCTTAGTACTAACTGAGTGGTCAAACATCTAAGGAATCTCAATATTAAATGAGTATCAATTGATTAGACTTGTTAATTATTTAACTAATTGAGGCTCACTAGTTGAATGTTTAATGTTAATTTGAAAATTTATTCAACCTGACTTGACAAATGTTATAATATATAAGAGAGATCAAGAAGTGGAAATAAATAGAGTGTAAATGATGTGGAATAAGATAGATATGTGATCGAAGGAAAAGGAAGAGCAGGCAAGTGTGGAAGATAAGAAATAAAGAATATTTTGATCATCAAGGATCCAAAGGTCAAACTAAAAAGAGATTTGAATCTGCGAAAGAAGTTTCTTTATGAATCAGGTCAAATTATTGTTACATTCTAACCATTTTAGTAGTGAATAAATCTCCTAAAAGATTTGACTTAATAGTCAGATTGTATATCCTCTAACAATGTGACATTTCAAGATTGAAGTGTTTGAAGACCTCTAACTAGGTCACTCCTAAAATGGTGAACTAAATCCTCTAACAAGGTCATACTTAACAGTATGTATTGTAACCTTTATTAGGGTTAGCTCCTAATAGAGCTCAATTCAGAAGAGTGAAAAATATTGTAACTCGTTGCATGGTGGCTTTCCCAAATTGGGTTTCCACATTAAATATTGGTGTCATCTATGTTCATGTTATTTTCTTTATCCTCTATGTTTCTACAACTAAGTTGCTAAAGGTTAAAACAAATTAATATTCATAAGACTGCTTTGTTAACTAATTTACAACAAGAACTTAGTTTTAACTGAGTTGGATAAAGAATTGCATTATTAGTGAAATTTTTGATTTTACATCTAGGGACAAGGAATTTTTTTTTGGTAATTGATTCACCCCTCCCCTCTCAGTTACTCTCTTCATTTCCAACAATGAGACCTCTATTTATTTCCCTCTTAGTTATAGGTCACTTAAAATTAACCCATACTAGATATCAATTGACCAAAAATGACATATTTTTGGAGCTTTGATATTTCTACATCCAAGATTTATATGTGTCTAGGTTCTAGATCTTAGTTTGTTGCAGTTTTTTATAGAATGTGATAGAAACATTTGGATCTTAAAGTGCAACCTCTACTAACCCTTAATTTGAGTTTATATTCATTCTCTCTCTTCCATAACACTTATTTTGATATACTAGATAAAATATCTTGTTTTTTATATTATTTCACAAGTGTTTATTCTACTTTATTTTTATGCCTATTTTCTTCATCCAAGTGTTACATGTGTCTAGGTTCTAGATCTTAGTTTGTTGTAGTTTTTGATACAATATGATAGAAACATTTGGATCTTAAAGTGCAACCTCTAGTAGCCCTTAAGGTGAGTTTATATTCTTTCTCTCTCTTCCATAGCATTTATTTTTATATACTAGATCAAATATCTTGTTTTTTTATCATTTCACAGATGTTTATTTTACTTTCTTTTCATACC
>CM053784.1:116068326-116223326 GCA_028749045.1 Cupressus sempervirens
ATTATATTACAGGAGAATGCTATCATGCATAAACACCTTCATGCAAATTTGCAGAGAATCAAGAGATTGTAATTGAGAACCTAAGGATGAAAAAATAAAATGAGAAACTAAAGAGAGAACTACAAATACAGAAGTATGAAAATGAGATGGTGAAGGGATATAGTGAGATCTTGCAAAAGATTGATGAGAAATTAAAGAAATAGAGAAAGCCCTGTGATACAACTAGTCTTGGATACAACGGTCAAAAAGTAGACATGGTGGGTGAAGAATTTAAAGATAAATTGAAGAAGAATCAAAATGGTCCAAAGACAACAACATGAAATTCAAGTAAGAGGTCTAACAAACTCACTTGATTTAATTGTGGAAAGAAAGTTCATACTACAAATGTGTGTAGAAGTAAACTTGTTAACAAGTCTAATTCATTTGAAGGTTGTCACTATAACTCTCAAGAGTAGAAACATGCTGCCTATGAGTGTAGATATGAGCTTAAAGCTAGTAATAGTAATTTTAATTTGTTACACATGCAATAAGTCTGGACACAAAGCCAAGGAATGCAGGTCTAAGAATTATAGATCACCAGTTCCACCAATGAACATCTATAGAAGGGAATGATAGTTCAATCCCACATACCTAATGTGTAGAAAATATGGACATTTAACAAAGAACTACAAGTTTGGAACATGTGGAGACTATCTGCCAATATTGTGTATTTAATGCAATTAGGTTGGACATGTTGCAAAGGGCTACAAATTCAGAAACTGGTTACCAAACTAGTCAAACAAAGGAAGGAAACAAGTAATAGGAGGTCCACACAAGTCATGGATATTGCCAATTTATTACAACATGGTAAGCATGATAAAATTCAGATGATGCAAATAAAAGAAGACAAGTGAAAGAATAAATATCCATTATTGCTTGAAATGGTTGATGACTTTGTTAGAAATAATAGTCCACCAAGATAACTAAGAGGGTGGGGGGGGGGGGGGGGGGGGGGAGGTGAATCAATTATCCAATTAAAACAATATCAACCTTAATTAATCTTAACCATTCAATCAAAGTAAACAACAACCATAACAAGATGCACATACACAATTACACCAAATTTGTTAACTAGGGAAACCCTTGATCAGAGGGAAAACCTTGGTGGGAATGATGCCCACAAAGATATACAAATATATATTCCTTGTTAGAGGATGGACCCTGTTAGGAGTCTACAAACACATCCAATACATAAGAGTCCTTGTTAGGAGACTTTGAATCCCAATTAGGAGATTCCAACCCTATTAGGAGCTATGTCCACTTTGTTAGGAGTTGTGGAAGAAAGAAGGGCCCACTGTCCAAATAGCTTCTTGGGCAAGACCACTGAACTCGTTGTCCAACTGACCTCTCAAATATTCCTTGTAGAACAAATGTATGTAGTGTGCTTTAACCTATTTCCTCTATCCTGTCAATTGGATCAATCACTATCAGACCTTGTAGACCATGTTACGAACCTTGAATCCAAATATCAAACCTTGGATCTCACAATAAAACCTTGGCAATGAAGTTCTCTCCAACTTCTCTCTGCTCTACTTATCTTTGCATTTCACTCTTCATGCTTCTTGTAATCATTCATGCATTCATACATAATAAAGGAAAATGTCCTTCCTTTATACTGAATCCATAAAACAATTCCCTATGTCGGCTATTACACCTTCTCAATTAATTATTATAGGACCTCATTAAGAACATGTTACCCTTAGCGATAACATTAATCTATCGCATTATAACTTGAATAACTTTTTGTATATGTGCTATCATGAAAAGCGAGCTTAGTCACGTCATCTCCAACATGTCTTCTACACGCCTTTAATCTTGCTTCTCAGAATAACAAATCTATTAAGAGATCTAACAAGTTTACCAGAACATGCTTTTCTAAACTCTATCTCAAAACAATCATCACCAAAACTTGCATAACTTCTAGACTTAATGACTTATGCTTTCGAGTTTAGCTACATATACTAGACAATAAGTAGTATCTCCCTTGAACCTCACTTAGTGAAAATGCTCAACGATCTGTCTGTACCAACTTCATCTTTCCACTATTATTCTGTCAGGTACCACATAAAACTGCTACGTTGACATCAATGACAAACAAAGTCATGAATGTAACATATCATTATGATAATGATCTAATCTTGTTTCTACAATGCTCCCCAATAGAAGTATAATCAACATTCATGCTTCCAACAATCTCTCCCTTTGGCATTGATGGAAACATAGATGAAAAACATCTAGTTCCAAGAATACCAACATTAAAAGATTGTTATCCTTTCTTTTCAAATCCTCTTCATCAGTCATTCTCCCCCATTGATATACCTCAATGCACTCTATATCAGATGCAATCTCTCCCTCAATGTACTATTTATCAAACTATTTTTCATGCTGTAATCTCTCCTCCATTGACATCAATGTCAAAGGTTTCAGTAACCATCTATCTCTGCAACAACTATCTCTGACTTGCTCAAGTGTTCAAAGACACTATTCAAAACAACATCTATCAAGAGTCCTAGATGACTCTGTCCATCACAGATACTCCCCCATATAGGAAGCATCAAAATTTAGTCCATATAAACAATAGTGCTCTGTAAAATTGGACTGATGCACACTTGCATCTTCTACTCTGATGTAGGTAGGGATATTTGATATTTGATAGAAATGTACTTAGTCTTAGAATGCAATATTGGATTCTTTGACATATTCACTATGCTTGTGTTATCGCAATGTATGACAATAGGTTCATTGAATTCTATCATTATATCCTTCAACATCTGCTTCATCCAAACAAATTGATTACAATTATTTGCTGCTGCAAAATATTTTGCCTCTGCTACACTTTGTGAGGTAGAGTCCTATTTCTTTCTTAACAAAGAAACCAATCTCCTCCCAAGAAAAAGGGCTCCACCACTAGTACTCTTTCTGTCATCCATACTTCCTACCCAATCAACATCTGTATAAGCATATAAAGTGAAAATCATTAGATCTGTCATAGCACAATCTAAACTCCAATGTTCCCTTTAGATATCTAAATATCCTTTTAATTGCTGCATAATGTGCTTTTTTGGGATCAGGTTGAAATCTTGCAACAATTCCAACTACATTTGCTATATCTGACCTTGTCTAAGTTAGATATTGCAATCCTCCAATCATAGATCTATATTTCTTCTACACAATAGTAGGTGTCTCATCCTTTATAGATAACTTGTGTCTAGTTACCATAGGTGTTCCAACCGGTTTACTTGTTTCCAAACCAAACCTTTTCAATAGATCTTTCAAACACTTAGTCTAAGAAATAAAGATTCCTTCTTTACCATGCATAATTTGTAATCCTAAGAAGTATTCCATCTCTCTTATCATACTCATTTCAAATTCCTTCTTCATTTTGTTTGTAAACTTGTCACTTTCATCATAATTTTCTCCAAATATGATATCATCAACAAATATTACCAAAATCATTAATCCATCATCTATATCTTTTGAGTATAGATTACTGTTTGCCATACCTTTGCTAAATCCAAGCTTTGTCAATGCTTGTCTAATCTTGTATACTAAGTTTTGGGTGCTTGTTTTAAACCATACAATGCTTTCTTCAATCTGCATACCATGTCCTTATCATCTGTTAAAGGAAAACCTTTAGGTTGTTCTATGTATACCTCTTCTCAAAGTTCTCTAATCAAAAATGCTAACTTGACATCCATTTGATACACTTTAAATTTCTTATGTGCTACATAGGTTAAGAATAACCTTACTACTTCTATTCTTTCCATAGGAGCATAGGCTTCATCATACTCTATTCCTTCTTGCTATGAGTAACCTTTACATACCAATCTTGCTTTGTTCCTTACAATATCACCTTGTTCATTCATTTTGTTCCTGAATACCCATTATGTTCCTATCACATTCTTGTCTTCTGGTCTAGGGACTAATTCCTATGTCTCATTCTTTACTATTTGATCCAATTATTCTTTCATAGCTTGCTTCCAATAATCATCTTTACATGCCTCATTTGCATTCTTTAGTTTTATATGAGATATCAGACATAATTCTTCATTGATTCGACTTCTTGTCATCACACCTTTTTCTCTACTGTTGATGATTTGCTCCGGTGGATGATTCTTTGTCATATTCTTACCAAAAGTAGGAGCTGTTATCTCAATTGTTAGCTTAGCTCTAGGTTCCAAACTTTGTTCCTACTTTAGTGCTCCTTCATTCTGCAAATTATTATTAGTCTCAAAGAACACTTCATCATTCCTTGGTTTAATAACAACAACATTCTTATCATCAAAATTGTAGCCAACTATTCTTTCTTGTATCCTAAATTTCTCATAAACTCTTACATTTTTACTTTCAACAATAGTCTTAGCTCTCAGATTATAACATCTATAACCTCTTCTTTTCAATGAACAACCAAGAAACATACCGTCATCACTTTTAGCATCAAATTTACCAACATCACCATCTCTTTTGATATAACATTTGCTACCAAAAATTTTGAAATACTTAGCTATAGGTGAATGACCAAACCACAGTTTATAAGCGGTCTTGTTTGTATCTTTCTTGACTTGCACTTTGTTCATAGTGTAGAATTCTATATTCATAGCTTCTCTCTAAAATATCTTGGATACATCATTCTCAGCTAATATAGCTCTTGTTGCTTTTGTTACTGACCTGTTTCTTCTCTTTGCAATGCTATTTTGTTTAGGGGTTCTCGGAGTTGATAATTATCTTTTGATTCCATTAGCTTCGCAAAAGATTTTAAACTCATTTGAAGTAAACTCTCTTCCTCAATTTGATCTTAAATATTTAATCTTCATACCTGATTGATTCTCAACTCTATTCTTGAATTTCTTGAACTTATCAAATGCCTCAGATTTTTCTTTAAGAAATGCAACCCATATCATTCTAGAAACCATAGAATCCTTTAGTCTTCATAGGACCACTAAGATTTGTGTGTACAATCTCCAACTTTGTTGTAGTAGTAAACTTCTTGCTAGGAAAAGAAGCTCTATTAGGCTTTGCCAATACACACTCCTTGCAAATTGTGTTAGTAGGCTTTACAATCTTAGGCAAATCTCTAACTGTAAACATGCTACTAGTTTTCACAATGCTGTCAAAGTCTATATGACAAAATCTCTAATGGCATAACCAACTATCATCTACCTTTATAACCAGGCATGTCATTTCAATGGGATTTAGCTGAAATACATTACCTGATCTAGATCTGGTTCCTATTCCAATTACCTTCACATCTTTATCTCTGATCATTCATGTCTTCTCCATGAACTATAATTGATCACCTCTATCCACTAGTTGTACAACACTCAAAAGATTATGTTTTAAACCATCAACAAAATATACATCCTTAGTTTAGTCTTACCATTAGGAGTTATAGATCCAATACCTTTCACATGGGAAGCTGTATTATTTCCAACTCTGACAATGCCTCCATCATAACTTTTGAAGTCAACAAACTTGTTCATATCACCAGTCATATGATGTGAACAACCATTATCAATTATCCAATCAGATTTTTTTTCAACTTGTGATACCAAAGCCATTTTCTCTGGACTTGCTTCTTTAATACCTACAAATCCTATTTCATCATCACTACCACTTGCTATTTGTTCATCATAATCATCTTCTTCATTTGCATACAAACAATCTCTATCTCTTCTAGGTTTGAACTTTCCTTTATACTTTTTTCTCTCTTTAAGGACACTTAGATGCATAATGACCAAACTCCTAACAAGTCCAATATTTAAAGATTCTCTTACCATCTTTTTCTCTTCTTACCAAAAGGGCTACTCCTATCTTTCTCTCCTCATCAGATCTGCTACTGCTAGCAAAATCTCCTCTAGTACTTGTGCTCCTTGATAAAATATGTCGAATGTTTAGGGCACTGAAAGCTATTTCTATTCTGGTCAATTGTCCAGATTGTCTAAGCTCATTTTCAATTGCTTCATGTCTCCCAAGTAATGTTTTCTTTGTGAAATCTTTGGTACAAGAGATCAACAACTGTATCATTTGAATTGTTTTCTTAATTGGTGGTGTTAAGCTCTTCAATATCTTCCAGATCACTTCATCATCTTCCTTGGTTCCTCCTTGAGATTTGGTACCTGCTGTAATTTTTGATATTCTGCCTACATATGTTCTTATAGATTCATCTTCCATCATTTTAGCATCTTGAAATGAACAAATCCAACTTTCTAGCCTTAATTTATTACAATGTTCATCACCTTCAAAACTATTTTTCAAAGCTTTCCAAATATTATAAGAAGTATCAAGTGTTTTTACCTAGTTGTACTCAATTTTAGGAAGTGCAGACAATAGTGCTTCTCTAGCTCTCATGTCGCACATGAAAAGTTCTCTCTCATCCTCAGTAAAAGTTTCTAAAGCACTTTCAGCAATAATTATCTTTTCTAATTTTGTCAAGATCCAATATCCCAAACCCATACACAATAGATGTGTCTTCATCTTTTCCTTCTAACTGTCATAATTTGTTCCATCAAACTTTGGACTATCCTTTATGAATATGTTCACCATGGATCTGCCAAAGTTGTTAAACTTTATCTTCAAGGACCTAATGTTGTGATACCAATTGTTAGAATAACTGAGAGGGGGGGGGGGAGGTGAATCAGTTATCCAATTAAAACAAATATCAAACTTAATTAATTTTAGCCATTCAATAAACAACAACCATAACAAGATGGACATACACAATTAGACCAGATATGTTAACAATTGAAACCCTTGATCAAAGGGAAAATCTCAGTGGGAATGATGCCCACAAAAATATACTGATATATATATATTTCTTGTTAGAGGATGGACCCTATTAGGAGTCTATAAACAAATTTAGTACATGAGAGTCCTTGTTAGAAGATTCCAACCTTGTTAGGAGTTGTGGAAGATAGAAGGACCCAATGTCCAAACAACTTATGGGGCAAGAGCACTGAACTCACTATCCAACTGATCTCTTAACTATTCCTTGTAGAATAATTGTATGTACTATGCTTTCACCTCTTTCCTCTATCTTGTCAACCAGACCAATCACTGTCAGACCTTGTAGACCAAGTCATGAACCTCAAATCCAAATATCAAACCTTAGATCTCACAATAAAACTTCAGCAACAAAGTTCTCTCCAACTTCTCTCTGCTCTGCTTATCTTTGCATTCTGCTCTTTATGCTTCTTGCGATCATTCATTCATTCATACATAATAAAGGAAAATTTCCTTCTTTTATACTAAATCCATAAAACAATTCCTTGAGTTAGTTTTTACACCTTCTCAATCAATTATTATAGGATCTCATTAAGAACATGTTACACTTAGCGATAACATTAATCTGTCACCTTGTAGATTGAATAACTTTTAGTACATGTGTTATCATGACAAGTGAGCTTAGCCACATCATCTCCAATATGTCTTTTACATGCCTTTAACCTTTCTTCTCATAATAACAACTCTGCTAAGAGATATAACAAGTTTACCAGAACATGCTTCTGTAAACTCTATCTCAGAACAATCATCACCAAAACTTGCATAATTTCTTCGAAACTTAATGTCTTATGCTTCTGAGGTTAGTTACATATACTAGACACTTAGTAGTATATCCGTTTAACCTCACTTAGTGAAAATTCTTAACGATTTGTCCTTACCAACTTGATCTTTTTGTTGTTCTTCTATCAGGTACCATAGAAAATGACTATGTTCACATCAATGACAAACACAGTCATGAATGTAACATATCATTATGATAATGATCTAATCATGTTTCTATAATACCCCCCCATAGAAGTATCATTAGCATTCATGCTTCCAATAGGCTTGATCAATGTTGTAGTTGATCCATCCCATTCTCCAAATGTGTTAGCAAGATGTTGAAGATTTTGTAAGAGCTCTAGATATGGATTTCATAGGCCTTTCCATCATAACATTAACTTACTCCTTATATAATACAAAATTATTTATATGTAAGGTATATGAAGAAAGTGATGGATCCTAGAAAAAATCTTTGTCCAATAGATAATGATTTGGGACATTTTTGCCATTTGTCATGCCCAAACTACGAGGCAAAAACACACACACATTTTTTTTTAAATTAATAATAATAATAAGGTTCACAAAAGTTTAAGAGTTGAATTTGCAAGAACCAAAATAGTTTAACTACGTACATCTTAAGTTTACAAAGATGAGAAGAAATCCATTTCTATAGTTACTTATTTGTTAATAAATTTGTATCAACTTTTGATTCCGTTATTTCATTAAGGTTACAACAATATTTTGAAATTGTTTAGAAAACAATTTAACTTAAATATGACTAGGAAATAAAACAAATCAAATATCAAGATCTACTAAACTAACATCAAATTTACTAAGATTTTAAAATTTTAATACATACTAATAATATAGTAAAAAGAAGAAAAACAACATATATATATATATATATACTCAATAAATGCTTAAATATCAATCAATATACTCAATAAATGCTTAAATATCAATCAATATTTGACTATAGAACAATTTAGTCATTTAGACATTCATATTAACCAAATTTAAGAACTTTAATATAAGAACTAAACTATCAAAAACATGATAACAATGAATTAAAGCAAAACATATAAATTAAATTAATTAGACAACTACTTAATTAAAGCAAAACTAAAGTAAAATTATTGACATAATAAAGAAAAAATTAACTTAACTAAATTTAACTAACACTAAAATCCAAACTCAATCTATACTAACAAAATTATTAACTTAAACTAACAATATAGATGTAAATCTAAGATTAACTTAAATTTAAGACTAGCTAACTTTTAATAACGAAACTTCTAACAAATATTAATAATAATAATAAAAAAACTAACAAAATTAACATAGACTAATTTATACTAAACAAATTTAAATTACATTTAAAACTAACTAACTAAAACTATTAACAAATAACAAAAAGTAATTATATAACATATACTAACTCAAATTAAAAACTTTGCAAAAATTTACACATACTAAGACACATTTAAAACTAACTAAATTTACAACTAACTTTAAAACAAAAACTTTAAAATAACACAACAAACTAACCTAAACTAACACAACTTTAAGAACTTAGTTACGAACATTAACATTTACTGATCATAGAAAGATACATACATACATCTCACAATAAATTTGATTACGAACAACAAGGTTTCCACATTGAGCACATAGGGATCAGTTCTGTTCCTCTGTCGGATTTCTCGGCTCAATATCTGCACACTCATTGCACACATCAGTAGTTCCATAAAATCACATGCACATATGTATATATACGTATCAGAAATTCACATAAATTGAAACATACATCAATCAGGGTTTCTTTCATCCTACTTAATTCTTAACCATTTAAAATCTCTTAAATCAAAGTATCAATCCTACATTTACTAATTTCATCAACATACATATACATAAAACATTAAATGAGAAACATGTAATGAACCTGGATTGATGTGTTTTACTCTATCAAGAATGTTATGTATTAAGTTCAAATAATTATTGATATAATAAATTTTATTTAAACAATATATATATATATATATATATATATATATATATATATATATATATATATATATATATATATATATATATATATATATATATATATATATAATTCATAAATTGTCATAAATATTATTATTACAGAGAAGTCTCGTACAAACATTAAACATATTATTGTTATTATTAAATATATTAATATTGTCAACTTTCAAAAGTAGTCATTTTTTCTATTCCAAAATGTTTTACCTAAATTTCATTACTTCAAACGTTCTTTTAAATTGTAAACCCTAAATTACTAGAATATGATAATAGCATAAAAATTGCTACATCGATATAATATTAAATAAGCATTGATTTATGAAAAACTAAATTAAACTTGATAGTCATGACTTTCCATTTGCACTATGCATGATATATATATATCATGATTAGGGTTAGGTCAAAGGCACGGGAGAAAAAAACCAATTAATACGTTGGGAGAAACGTACAAGGTGTGAGCAGATAAAGATTTAATCAAGACGTACTGAGTTGGGAGAAACTTGCAAATCGTTGGCCAATTACCTCGGCACCTGTACCACCACACAAGACGTATCGAGTTGTAAGCAAACATACTGTTTCATCGCATTGCCAACCTCTGAACCATCGATAATACCGGTATGATAATCTGACTCGTTGGCAGTAGTATAATTATAAATTTGCAATGACATTGTATTATTATATTAAACATTTCAATTACCTCTACATCATAATTATAAATCCGTAATGTCCTTCATGTTATTCATATTTCAATTATGTTATAATAAAGATAAGAATCGTATGTAGAATCAATTATGCGGATTGATATCATGCACATTACTTGAGCTTAATCAAACAACTGTCATTCACCCACTTAGAATTAGTAAATATAATTCGTGGGTATGCATAGAATTATAATCAAATAATTTATATTATAAAGTTATATATATATATATCCAATGGTTAATATTTCTAATGATTAATATTTCAATTTGTAAAATGGGTATAACTACATTAAAATCTCATTACATTATACGATCTTAAAGATTACCAATAAAGATTTTTTTTTTTCCAATTATAGTCTAGGAAGCTTGTTCTCTTCTGAGTTATGGCATCTTCAGATAGGGAGTGGGTGGAGGGAGAGGCAGAGTAAATTCGAGCACCTGACGGTATCCTCCAGGGAGCCGCTTGTAGCTTGTTTCACGCGCCCTTTGCACTGTCAATCTACCATCTCCAGATAGTCATAACCCTGAGAGAATAGCTTGCCTAGTGCTATTTAGTGCAACTTTATAAATCAATTAAACTAATTAATCATTGCTCAATCTCTCTATTTTGAATAATCATAAGGATCTAAGGCTAATAACTGGAATGACGTCCTAAAATTATTAAATTTTGAATGATAGGTTAAAGTTTAAAAAAAGGGGTCATTACAATTGGTATCAGAGCCTGATCCTACCATCCTGAAAATATAGTAAATGACAAAAGGAGAAAAAATAAGTGAGAAATTATCTAATGAAATTAGGAATGTTATGAATAGACAAACCAAACCTTAGCAGAGCAAATAGAAAGATCAAATCAAGCACTTCTTCAAGCATTGCAAAACATGGGTAATTCCATAAACAATCTTAAAAATAATAATTCTAATGGAAGGGACATAAGTTCAAATCATTCGGAAAATAATGGAGCTACGCCATCTCAAGTACCCAAACCTCCTTTCTTACCCAGGGAAGTCCCCTCAATGGAAGAAGAAGGTCAAACACCCAATACTGCTATTGAAAATGCTAGAGCTTATGCCAATCTTGAACCAGAAATCAGGGAGTTAATAACATTCAGGGAATTCTGTGAAGCCAACAGGCAAGAAAGTCATAGGAAAGGAAAAAGACATCAGAATCAAGATTTTAGAAGTAAAGTAAATAAAGTGACACTTCCAAATTTTGATGGATCAGAGAAACTTACGGCATGTGCATGGCTACAAAAATTGAACACCTATCTCACCCTAAGTCCAATGACAGAGGAAGATGCACTTCAATTTGCAATCCTTCACTTAGAAAGCACAGCTCATGATTGGTGGCATCATGGCCTTGTCACCCAGGGACACCAAAATATTACTTCCTATGAAGAATTTTCTCAAAAACTCATTAAGAGATTTGATAGGAAACATCCTCAAGAAAACTTTAAGAAATTAACTCAATTAAGGCAACAAGGAATAGTAGAAGAATATATAAAGAATTCCAAAGGATCTCTATCCAAGTCGCAGGAGTAGATGATGAACGCTTTACCTACTTGTTCATAGAAGGGTTAAAAGATTCACTAAAAGGTCTAGTAAGTGCCTTAAAGCCTTCATCCTTAGATGATGCTTTTGAAATGGCATTAAGGTTAGAAGTCTCAAACACGAGCAACAAACCATGGAATAAGCCCACTATTAAAAATCACAAAAAAGATAAATCCTACAAAAGTTCATTCCAACTAAGGAACGAGAGGAATTAAAGAAAAGGAATTTATGCTTTAAATGCCAAGAACCATGGGAGCCAGGCCATAGCTGCAAAAAGAACACTTGTAGAAATTGTGGAATTGACTGGGTACCCGGAGACAGATGTGGGAAAAAAGGCCGCATCCAAAGAATAGAAGAAGATGATGTGGAAGAAAGGGTGAGCAAAAAGGCAAGATGTGACAAAGGCAATGAAGAAGAAGCAGAAGGGGAAGAATACAGAGTAATAGCCACTATGACTCAACCCTCCAAAAATAGGGTTTTAAGGATTAGATGCACCCTTAATGGACAAAAAGTCATTGCACTGGTGGATAGTGGAGCATCCCATAACTACATTAATGAAAGAATGGTTAATAGAATGAAATTAAAAATAGAGAAGTTTAAAGGCTTTACTGCTGTTCAAGCCACAGGATCATTGGTACGTTGCATAAAGGTAATTCCACAACAAGAAATCACATTAGGAAGAAAGCACACCATCAGAGAAGACCTACATGTGGTTCCACTTGACTTAGATATAATTTTGGGCAGTCCATGGATATTTTCTCTGGGATGTTTTAGGTTCGACCTCCCAAACCTAAAAATCCATTTTGAGCACAATGGGGAAGAAATAACATTGGAAGGAATACCTGATGATTCCGTGAAATTGGTTTCTTGCAAAAGAATAGAAAGAATACTACAACATGATCAGGGAGAATGGATTGCACAATGTTTAGTACTGAATAAATCAACTCCACAAGAATCTGTCATCCATATTGGAATTGAACCTATCATTAAAAAACATCAAAGAGTATTTGAAGAGATTCCCCCAGGATTACCTCCCAAGAGAGGATTTGAACACATTATAGAATTGGAAAAAGATGTTAAACTAGTGATCACCACCCCTTACCGACATCCTCAAAAGTATAAGGATGAAATTGAAAAGGCCATTCAAGAACTCTTAGCAATGGGACACATTCAACCCAGCTCCAGTCCTTTTGCATCACCAGTAGTACTTGTGAAAAAGAAAGATGGGACAATGAGGATGTGTATAGATTATCGAGCCCTAAATAAGAAGACTATAAAAAATTGCTATCCCATTCCTAGGGTGGATGAACTCATAGATGAACTTCATGGAGCAGTATATTTCTCTAAAATTGATTTACATTCAGGAGACCATCAGATCAGGATGAGGAAAGAGGATGTTCCCAAGACGGCATTTAGATGTCATTACGGGCATTTTTAGTTTCTGGTCCTACCCTTTGGCCTAACTAATGCTCCTGCCACCTTCCAATCATGTATGAATCATATATTCTGAAAACAACTCAGGAAATTCCTTCTTATTTTCTTTGATGACCTCCTTATCTATAGAAAAACATGGGCATAACATCTCGAACACATTGATGAAGTCCTGAGTATATTGGAATCTGAATCCCTATTTGTGAAAGCATCAAAGTGCGAATTTGGATTAGAAGAAATTTTATATCTCGGTCATAAAATCAGTGCCAAAGGTGTAAGTGTGGATGAGGAAAAGATTAAAGCAATAAGAGAATGGCCGAAACCCAAAACTCTTACTCAACTCAGAGGGTTCTTAGGCCTTTGCAGCTACTATAGATAGTTTGTGAAGAATTTTTCAAAATTAGCATCTCCTTTGACAGATCTGACTAAGAAAGGAAATTTTAGATGGAATGAAGCAGTGCATGAGGCTTTTGAAGCATTAAAAGAAAGAATGAGTTTGTGCCCAGTCTTAGCTATCCCAAATTTTACACAACCTTTTGAATTACAATGTGATGCTTCTGGTGAAGGAATTGGGGCTGTGCTTATGCAAAGCAAACACCCTATTGCCTTTGAAAGTCGAAAACTTTCTAAGACAGAAAGACACTTCTCAATTTATGATAAAGAAATGTTAGTGATCATGCACGCACTGGCAAAATTCAGGCAATACCTATTGTGTGGAAGGTTCAATATTAAAACAGATCACAATAGCCTAAGATTCTTCACGAGTCAAAAGGATCTTAATGATTGGCAACAGAAATGGATAAGTAAAATCCAAGCATATAACTTTGATATTGAGTATGTCAAAGGCACTCATAACGTGGTAGCTGATGCTTTATCTAGGCAAGGACAATTGAATACTCTTACTAGTATCACAGATAATTGGGAAAATGAAATTATTGCAGAATATGCTAAAGATCCTAGAACCAATGAGATCATGGAAGGAAATATAGCCAATGAGGAAATCAAAATTGTGGAGGAGCTCATACTATATAGAGGAAGACTATTACTAGCAACAAATTCCAAAGTTAAAAGAAAGATCATGAAGGAGTATCATGATAACCCCCTATCAGGTCACATAGGATTTTACAAAACTTATAGAAAGGTTAGAGAAAGGTACTCTTGGAAAGGTATGAAGAAGGACAACATAAAGCATGTCCAGGAATGTATAATATGTCAGAAAAATAAATCTGAACAACATTATCCGACTGGTTTATGACAACCATTACCCATTCCCAATCAAAAGTGGGAGAGCATTTCTATGGATTTCATCATAGGCTTACCTAAAGTGCAAGAAAAAGATTCCATACTGGTAGTGGTGGATAGGTGCACAAAATTTTCACATTTCCTTCCCATATCCATATATTATAAAGAACCATAGATAGCCGAATTATTCTTTAAAGAGATCTTCAAGCTTCATGGATTACCAAGAAATATCATAAGTGATAGGGATAGAAAATTCCTCAGCCTATTCTGGAAAGAACTCTTTAGGTTAGCAGGAACTGAATTAACCCCCAGCACTAGCTATCATCCCCAAACAGATGGACAGACCGAAATTGTCAATAAGTGGATAGAAGGTTATCTCAGAAATTATGTGACAGGATAACTAAATACATGGGTCAAATGGTTGTACTTGGGAGAATATTGTTATAATAATACCCATCATATGTCAATCGGGATGAGTTCATTTAAGGCATTGTATGGATATGAAGCCACTACATTTGGAGATTTAATTAGCCAAGAAAGCAAGATACCAGGAGCCAAGGACTTCATTCAACAAAGTGCTGATATTATGGAAGTTCTCAAAGATAATCTTCGCCATGCTCAAAACCAACAGAAGATTTATGCTGATTAGAGACGAGTAGAAAGATCATTCCAAGTTGGAGATCTAGTATTCCTAAGATTGCAGCCTTACAAACAAACCTCACTCAAGATCAGTGGAGCAAAGAAATTAAAGCCTCGTTTCTACAGACCATATCAGATACTAAGAAGTATAGGAGAAGTGGCATATGAGATAGAGTTACCTGAGAATAGTAAAATCCACAACATATTCCATGTATCCAGACTGAAAAGGGTCCTCGGTAAGAATATAAACCCCTGTGTTGATCTGCCACCACTAGATAATGAAGGAAAGCTTGTTCTAGAGCTTGAGTCTATTCTTGAAAAATGAGAGAAGAGATTAAGGAATAGGACTATTCCAAAGTACTTAGTAAGATGGAAAAATCTTCCCAGGGAAGATGCTACCTGGGTTGGAGACGAAGCCCTTTCTCATACAACACTGCTTGAGGACAAGCAGAAATTGGAAGGGGAGACTGTAATGAACCTGGATTGATGTGTTTTACGCTATCAAGAATGTTATGTATTAAGTTCAAATAATTATTGATATAATAAATTTTATTTATATATATATATATATATATAATTCATAAATTGTCATAAATATTATTATTATTACAAAGAAGTCTCGTACAAACATTAAACATATTATTGTTATTATTAAATATATCAATATTGTCAACTTTCAAAAGTAGTCATTTTTTCTATTCCAAAATGTTTTACCTAAATTTCATTACTTCAAACATTCTTTTAAATTGTAAACCCTAAATTACCATAAAAATTGCTACATTGATATAATATTAAATAAGCATTGATTTATGAAAAACTAAATTAAACTTGATAGTCATTACTTTTCATTCGCACTATGCATGATATATATATATATATATATATATATATATATATATATATATATATATATATCATGATTAGGGTTAGGTCAAAGGCACTGGAGAAAAAAACTAATTAATATGTTGGGAGAAACGTACAAGGCGTGAGCAGATAAAGATTTAATCAAGACGTCCTGAGTTGGGAGAAACTTGCAAATCGCTGGCCAATTACCTCAGCACCTGTACCACCACACAAGATGTACCGAGTTGTAAGCAAACATACTGTTTCACCACATTGCCAACCTCTGAACCATCGATAATACCGGTATGATAATCTGACTCATTGGCAGTAGTATAATTATAAATTTGCAATGACATTGTATTATTATATTAAATATTTCAATTACCTCTACATCATAATTATAAATCCGCAATGTCCTTCATGTTATTCATATTTCAATTATGTTATAATAAAGATAAGAATCGTATGCAGAATCAATTATGCGGATTGATATCATGCGCATTACTTGAGCTTAATCAAACAACTGTGTCATTCACCCACTTAGAATTAGTAAATATAATTTGTGGGTATGCATAGAATTATAATCAAATAATTTATATTATAAAGTTATATATATATATATATATATATATATATATATATATATATATATATATATATATATATATATATATATATATATATATATATCCAATGTTATATATATATATATATCCAATGGTTAATATTTCTAATGATTAATATTTCAATTTGTAAAATGGGTATAACTACATTAAAATCTCATTACATTATACGATCTTAAAGATTACCAATAAAGATATTTTTTTTCCAATTATAGTCCAGGAAGCTTGTTCTCTTTTGAGTTATGGCATCTTCAGATAGGAAGTGGGTGGAGGGAGAGGCAGAGTAAATTCGAGCACCAAACGGTATCCTCTAGGGAGCCGCTTGTAGCTTGTTTCACGCACCCTTTGCACCGTCAATCCACCGTCTCTAGATAGTTATAACCTTGAGAGAATAGCTTGCCTGGTGCTATTTAGTGCAACTTTATAAATCAATTAAATTAATTAATCATTGCTCAATCTCTCTATTTTGAATAATCATAAGGATCTAAGGCTAATAACTGGAATGACGTCCTAAAATTATTAAATTTTGAATGACAGGTTAAAGTTTTAAAAAAGGGGTCATTACAAAACATCAAATATCTGAAAATAACATCACACAACATAAAATAATATAATATGTTCTAAGCATCAAATAATGTCTCGACATCTCGAGTCATGAATAAAAAATAATAATAGAGTAACAACTAAGGCTACGAAGGGTTGGGGTGAGGCCTCACACCATTTTGGAGAGGAGAAATTAAGGTGTTAGTGAAAAAGCAAAATATTGGCACTTCAGAGGGTTCAAAGTAGAAGGATTGTGAAAATGCAATGACTTACACTACTTCAGCTTATAAATTTTCAAAGGTATGCGAAATCAAAATTTCATTGATGACTAAAAAGATGACCTTCAAAATTGCAATTCCAAAAAAGCATTTTAAGAAGCCTGCGAAGTTCCAAAAGTAGGAACTTTAGAAATGATCCCGAGACAAAGGTGTGAAAAGGAAAAAATAGTTTCGTTTAGTTTTTAAAGGGAAAAATCATTAAATAACTTAAAGTACTTGGATGATGTGACAATTTGGGCAATTTACAAAGTGAATGTATGTGCGAAAAGTTATGGATCATAAATGTGGAATAAAAATAAAGTAATTGAACATGCAAGCAAAACTAAGATACAAGCTAGCGATGAAGGTTTGAAGGCACCCTTGAGAAGTTGTAGAAAATAGTAAGTTCTAATAGAAAATAAAGTAATAAATCCCAGATGCCTTAGATGTCAATACAAAAGATAAACTTTGTTGAAACTATTGTTACTAAATTAACACACATGCACTTGGTTAACAATAACAATTTGTTGTAACTTTGAAAATACTAGACATACAAATCTTAAGATATTAACTATGATTAACCTCAATTAACTTAGTTGCATACACATATAAAAAATAGCATGAACAAAAGTGACACCAAAATTTAATGTGGAAACTTAATTTGGGAAAAAACCACCAATTGTAACTAGTTATTGTTTTTCACTCTTCTAAAGTGAGCCCTGTTAGGAGCCAACCTGTTAAATGTTAGAAAACACACCATTAGGTGTGACCCTATTAGGAGTGGCCTTTTTAGAGGTCTTTAGACACTTCAATCTAGAAATTCCACCTTGTTGGAGGATTTGGAAAATAGTTGTTGGGCTAACTTTATTAAGAGATTTGATACACTACTACAATGGTTAGGGAGTAACAATGAAATGACTTGATTGCTGATGAAACTATATTTCTGATTTCATATCTCAATTCTAGCTCGAATACTTGATTCTTCCTTATCAGATTAATCTTTGAAGTCCAACAACGATTTTTTGCTTATCCTTCCAATTCACTTCCTCTAAGTATCTTCTTATCTTCCACACATTCTTACTTACATTCAATCCTTAACTTGAGCTTATACTTATATAATATACACTGTTAAGTTAGCTTGAATACACCTTAGAATAATTAAGATTCATCTCTTTAGTCAACTAGAACCAACAGACAAATCCATTAAACTCAATATGCCAAAACAAGAAAATCCTTTGTTAGCCAACCCTGCTCAGTAGACACTAACATAGAAATGATTTTCCTATGTTAACCAAGTGAACTCAGTTAATGTTGCATCTTTGCAAAATTTCTTTGGTAACCAAGTAAGCTTGGTGAACATTGGTTCCATCCAACTTTTCCTTTGTTAACCGAGTGATCTCAGTTAAGACTCAACTTCTGCAAACTTCTCTTTGATGCCTAAGTAAACTCGACATACACTGACTGGTACAAATATGACATTTTGTGTAACATCAAAGAAAATGTACAATTGATCAATTATTTTCAACAATCTCCCTCTTTGGCATTGATGGCAACACAACATGTCATAATACTATGAAAATTTAGAGAAAAATAAAGTAAGGATAATATCCTTTATT
Organism: Cupressus sempervirens; assembly: GCA_028749045.1. NCBI lineage: Eukaryota > Viridiplantae > Streptophyta > Pinopsida > Cupressales > Cupressaceae > Cupressus > Cupressus sempervirens. The sequence continues at coordinate 116,087,393 of CM053784.1, forward strand.
TCATTCTGATTCTCATCCATGAGAGCTCCCTCTATCAGTGTAAACTCCCTCTAACTTCAGTTTCTCCCTCTATTAGCAAATTCTATCTTCAACATCTTCTTCTGATAGCAAATTCTCCCTCTTTGATATCAGACCAAGTTCTCCTTCTTTGACATCCTCAAACAAAAATTCTATGATAAGTATACTATCCCTTTTTAGAATTTTTTTTTTTGATATGACACAACAAACTCTCCCTCTTTGACATCTTATGCCAAAGACAATATTCGTGAATTTTATTATACCAAATGTACAGATTCATATGTAGTTTACCCTTTCATTATTGCATCAACTTGAATAATCTTCAAGTTTTTCTAGTCGATGCATCACTAAGCTTCAGATAGGGGAATAATCCCTAACTTAATTCTTAGATACAAAAATGCATTCTTAGGTAATGGCTTGGTGAATTTGTCTGCAATTTGTTCTTTAGTATTCACATATTCCAATCTCACCTCTTTGTCTTGCATCAATTCTCTTAGAAAATGATATTTTATTGCAATATGATTAGTTTTGGTATGCATCATAGGATTCTTTGATATATTAATTGCACTAGTGTTATCACAGAACATAACCATTGGATCCTTGATCTCTACCTTCATACCTACCAATAGTTGTTTGAACCAAACAATATTGGAATAGTTAATTGCTACTGTAACATACTCTACCTCTGTTTTAGATTGAAAGATGCAATTCTTATTTTTACTTGTCTAAGACACTAGTCTTTTATCAAGAAAGATCGATCCACCATTGATGCTCTTCCTGTCATCAACACTTTCTACCCAATCTGCATTAGTGAAGGATTTCAAATCTAAGTTGCCTCCTTTCTTGTACCATAATCGATAATCTTCAATACCATTCAAATACCTCATGATTCTCTTTATTGCCATCATATCATTTTCTTTAGGATTAGCTAAGAATCTTGCCACCATACCAACTACAAGAACAATATCAGGCCTAGTATGTACAATATACTGAAGTTTTCCAATCATTGATCTGTATGTGGTTTGATCTACCTCCTTGGAATCATCATCTTTAGAAAGGTTATGTCCAGTAGACATATGTGTTCCAACTAGTCTTGAATCCTCCATTCCAAATTTCTTTAGTATCTCCTTGATATACCTAGATTGAGTAATGTAGATACCAGCTTTTTTCTATTGAATTTGCAAGACAACAAAGAATTTGATTTCTCCAAACATTGACATCTCAAATTCCTTACTCATTTCCTTTGAAAAATATTTGCACAAATCATCATTTCCAGTCAACAATGTATCATCTACAAAGATTTCTGCCAACATAATCTTCTCAAGTCTAGTCCTTCTTTGATGTAATGGATGTTGTTATCATTTATCCTTTGAAAACCAATCTTCAGCAAATAATTATGAAATCTTTCATACCAAGCTCTGGGAGCTTGCTTGAGGCCATACAATGCTTTGTGCAGTTTACAAACCATATCCTTTTTGCTAGGATCTATAAAACCTTTAGGTTGTTCTATGTAAACTTTTGCTTCTAAAATTTCATTCGAGAATGCAAATTTAACATCCATATGATATTCTTTAAATCCTTTATGTGTAGCATAATAAAATAAGGTCCTAACACCTTCTAATCTTGCAACAAGAGAATTTTTTTTACCATAATCAATACCTTCCTCTTGAGAGTAACCTTTGCATACTAACATTGCTTTGTTTCTTAAAACTTCTCCATCTTCATTCAACTTATTTATGAAAACCCATTTTGTGCCAATTACATTCTTATCCTTGGGTCTAGGAACAAGATTCAAGGCCTTATTCCTTTCTATTTGATCTATCTCTTCATTCCTTGCTTCAATCCAACTTTCATTATCTAAAGCATCTTTAACAATTCTAGCTTCAAATTCAGTAACAAAACATGTACCTTTCAATTTGTTCCTTGTTATTGTACCATCTAATTTGTCTGTAATGATCTTCTTAGGTGCATGGTGCCTTCTGACATATCTTGCTAATACAAGCACTTTGGACTTAGAACTGGTTCCACTTGCTTCACCATGATCATCTGCATCAGGTTTGGGTCCCATTTTTTGTGACTCAAGTCCTTTAGACTTGAACTTAGGTTGCATTGGCTGTAACTTAGTAGCCTCTAATTGTAGCTTGGGTCCTTAAGACTATGACTCAGGTTACGATGGCTACAACTTGGTTGCTTCTAGAGATTTTGCAGACTTGGAAGGTGAAGTCCACTGACTTTCAATTGGATTGGGCAATGCATCAAGTTCAAAGTAAACACACTTTCTATAATCTTCAGGTTCTTTGCTGCTCTCTTCTTCATGCTTTTTTGCAAACTCATCAATCTTCACATGTGCACTTTCTATGATCTTATGAGTGGTTAGATTCAAACATTTGTATGCTTTACTTCTGCTGGAGTATCCTAGGAATACGTGTTCATCACTTTTGACATCAAATTTACATTTCCTAGCTTCCTTCAAAATATAACATATGCTACCAAATACTTTCAAGTAACTTACATTAGGTTTGTAGCCATACCATAGTTCATAAGGAGTCTAATTTGAGTCTTTCTTCAGGTGTACTCTATTTAAGGTATGAACTATTGTACTGATTGTTTTCTTCTAGTATTTGATTGCAACATTCTTCTATATCATTAGGGTTCTTGTACAATCCATGATTGATCTATTCCTTCTTTTTGCTATACCATTTTGCTAAGGTGTACCAGGGGATGATACTTTTCTTTTTATTCCTCTTTCAGTGAAAAATTCATTGAATTCATTAGAAATGAATTCACCTCCTCTATTTGACGTCAAACATTTCAGCTTATTTCTTGTTTCCTCAACTCTAGTCAGATACCACTTGAACTTTTGAAAAGTTTGAGATTTATCTTTCAAATACATTATAGTCATCATTCTAGAATAATCATCAACAAATAAAATGAAATATTTATCTCCATTGTAGCTCTCAACGTCAATAGGTCCACAAAGGCCTATATGAACCAACTCCAAGACTTCTTCACAATGATAGTTCTTGCTCTTGAAACTTGTCTTGCCCATCTTATCAATTTGGCAATTCTTGCATAGGCCCACATCAGGTTTCCTTAGACTAGGAATACCTCTTACTCTTTTGTTTTTGCTTATTTTGATTAGGTTATCAAAGTTCACATGACACAACTTTTTATGCCATAACCAACTTTCCTCTATTTGGGAAATGAAAAATGAACTTTCACTAAGATCTAGGTAGAATAAGTTACCTTTTGTTTGATTAGCAGACCCAACTAGATTTCCTTTTCCATCTAGCAACTTGGCCTTCCCATTCATGAATTCTACCTTGAATCCAATGTTATTCAACTATGCCACACTCAATAGATTATGTTCCAGTCCTTCAACCTAATAAGCATTATCACATCTGAGTTCACTGGTTAGAGAAATACAACATTTTTCTTATATGCAACATGGTTTGTTGTTTCCAAATCTTACACTTCCACCATCATAGTGTTCCATATGTTCAAACTTTTTTTTATCACTAATCATATGATGAGAACAACCACTATCAATAATCCATTGTATTTTTTGCTAACATTAGAGATAAACACCATTTTATCTTCTTTATCATTAGATTTATCTTTTACAACAATGGAAACCATTTCATCATCATTAGAACTATCATAATCTTTGGCCATGAAACAAGACTTCTTACCTTTGTCCTTGTAGTCTTTGTAGTTCTTGAAATCCTTCTTTCCTTTATACTTGTTCTTCTTTTCATCTTTATCTTCTCTGTTTGAACACCTTGCAGCAATTTGACCAACTTCTTCACAAGAAAAACATATTAGACAAATTTTACCTTTGTACTTTCCTTTCCCTTTTGGATATCTTCTTGTAAGCAATGCTTAAGTGGCTTCCAGATCACTATTAGAATTGTCTTCCTCTTCACTTTTAGATTTTTTTCCTTTAGACTTTGTAGCTTTCTTCATGAGTGATAGCTTGGCTTCAAATGTGGACTCAAGATTGCTAGAGCTAGGAACATAATTGTCATAGTTATCTAGCTCAAATGCTATCAATCTTCCCACTAAAGCATCCAAGGTTATCTTTTTATTTGGATCACATCTCATCTCTTGAATAACAAACACTCTAATTGCATAGATAGTAAGAAGGATTTTGAGTACTATCACATCATCAATTTTAGCCCCAGAGGCTTTGATTGCACTTATACTAGCTTTGATTCTCTCAACATATTTTGCAATGTTTTCATCTTCACTCATCTTCATTTGATCAAATTGACCTCTGAAGCTTTCTTCCTTGGCCCTTCTCACATTATCATCACCTCCATAGATATCCTTTATATTTGTCTACATCTCATGAGTAATATCACACCCTTTGACTTCATCAAACTCAACATAGTTAAGAGTTGATGTAATGGCAATCATCATAATGTTATGATTCTTCTTTTCAACAATCTCCTCCACAGTCAATGTTTAGTAGGAGCTTTATACCAAGTATTCAAATATTTCAAACTTGAACCACTGATGGTTGCTAGATGTAGCTTCATATGTTCTTGCCATGCCTTGAAGTAATCTTTGTTCAACTTGGGAATCTCTCTCCTGTAAGACATCCTAGTTTTTAGCTTAGGTCCTTGAAGCCTTCTCTACAAGCACCAAAATCTCTGGTACCAATTTTTGGAAATAAGGAGTAACAGAGCGAGGGTGGGGGGGGGTGGGGGGGGGGGTGGGGGTGAATCAGTTACCACAAAAATAAATCTCAGATCCCTTATATGTCAATACAAAACATAGATTCTGTTGAAACTATTGTTACTCGGTTAACACACAGACACTCAGTTAACAATAACAATATGTTGTAACTTAGAAAAATATTGAACATGCAGATCTTAAGATATTAATTATGATTAACCTTAATTAACTTAGTTGCATACACATAAAAGAAATAGCATAAAAACAAGTGACACCAAGATTTAACATGGAAACCCAATTTGGGAAAAACCACCAATTGCAACTAGTCGCTATTTTTTACTCTTCTGAAGTGAGCCTTGTTAGGAGCCAACCTCATTAAAAGTTACAAAATACATGGTTAGGTGTGACCCTATTAGAAAATTTAATCACCTTGTTAGGAGTGGCCTTGTTAGAGGTCTTTAGACACTTCAATCCAAAAATGCCACCTTGTTAAAGGATTTGGCAAATAGCTATTAGGCTAACTTTGTTAAGAGATTTGATACAATGCTACAATAGTTAGAGAGTAACAATGAAATGACCTGATTGTTGATGCAAATATATTGCTGATTTCAAATCTCAATTATAGATTGAATACTTGATCCTTCTTGATTAGATTAATCTTTGCAACCCAATAAGAATATTCTTCTTATCCTTCCAATTCGCTTCCTCTAAGCATCTTCTTATCTTCAACACATTCTTACTTACATTCAATCATCAACTTAACCTTGTACTTATATCATACACATTGTCAAGTCAATTTGAATACACCTTAGAATAATTAATATTCATCTCTTTAGTTGGCTAATACCAACAAAAAAATCCATTAAACTCAATATGCCAAAATAAGAAAATCCTTTGTTAGTCGACCCTGCTTGGTAGACACTAACATTGAAATGATTTTCCTGTGTTATCCAAGTGAACATAGTTAACAATACATCTTTGGAAACTTTCTTTGTAATCGAGTGGACTTGGTTAACATTGGTTCCATCCAACTTTTCCTTTGTTAACCGAGTGAGCTCAGTTAACACTCAACTTTTGCAAACTTCTCTTCGATGCCCGAGTGAACTTGGCATACATTGACTGGTAAGGATATGACATTTTTTGTAACATCAAAGACAATATACAATTGATCAATTGTTTTCAATAGAAGGATAAAAAAAAAATGTTAATATTCTCATAAATATGAAGAAGGTAAAAATGTTGAGGCATTAGAGCGACCTTCCAATTTTTTTAAGAAAGAGCATGGATACCATTCTTAGACTATGGAGAATGATGACCCGATTGGCACTGAATATGAGAGGGAGGCCATTTCTCTTAGATTCGTTGAACAAGAAAATTTTACTCAAACGTAGGAATTCAAGGACTTTTATATTAAATATAAAATGAAGGACTTTGAGTATAGAAAGAGAAAATGACTAGAAGGTGTTGATGAGTCTCAGCATACCTCAATTGTTCAAAAAAGAATGGATGATTTGCCCTTGGATGCCATTTCATGTATTGAGGAGGAGGCTATAAAAATGGTGAAAAAGATTGATAACTTTATTCTTCTTGGTTTAAAATTAAATGAATTTTTTCTACAAGATCAAGTGAGGAAGAAAGAAGATTCAATATTTGTGTTAGAATTTGAATCATTGGACAAAGTAGAAGGGACATGGTATGATCCCAAAATAAAAACCCTTCTCACCTAGGTTACATTCAAGGGAAATAAACCTTAAATGATTGACATATCCAAAGAAGAAGGGATGGCCTTGCCACAAATTGTAGATAGCACAAACCCTATGTTTGTTGAAATACAGTTGACACATCAGTCACTGTTTAACCAAACCTAGATTAAACATATGAAAGAAAAAATCATAGAATTTCTAATGGGAGAAATGGATACGAATTCAATGATAAATAAAATGCATGTGAAAGCTAGGAGGTTGGAGAAAGAACTAAATGACTTAAAATCTGCTGGAAATACTCAGGCTATTGTGGTTCACAAAGTTATAGAAATTGATGTTAAAGAAAACTAGGACAAAGAGGTAACCTCAGAGGTTGATCATAAAGATTGCACTTTTAAGGTATTGGAAGATATTCTTTCCTATAGGGTAAATATTATATTGGCTAAATTGTTGGAAGTCTTAATTGGACACTAAGATACTGACGAGGGGGGTGGGAGTGGAATTAACCTTTTCAACAATTCTATAATGCATTCGCCATGTTTACCATCTCATATCCAATTTCTTATGCATGCATAACTTATATAATCAAACTATAATAGCATATAGATGTAATCTATCAATCATATGTATGAAAAGTAATCACATGACACAATGATTTTGGTTACCTAGAAGCACTTCATAATGAAGGTAAAACTGGGGTGGGGATGACACCCACAAATCTTCACTTCACTACTATAGTAATAAAGTTAACCTATTAAGGTTACAATGTTTGATCATATCTAATGATCTACCCTGTGAGGGATTTTCCCTATTAAAAGATTTTGATACTATCAGATTTCACCCTATTAGAGGATTTCATACTTACAACAAAGTAAGGAATCTATTAGGAGATTTACAAAGATCTATTAAGACCACTCTTTTAAGAGATTTAACCTGACTCAATTAATTGGAATTTATTCGGTACCTAACCCTCGATTTTCTTTGTAAGATGATTTTGAGTCTCCTCTTTGCAAACTGATCTTCTTTCTAATTTGATAAAGCTTTAATGCCCTTTCACTACTTTGATTAGGTCGCTTTCTTTGTTAAGAAATAAAAAAACACTTTTTCTTTCTCTACAATGTTCATACATTCACACATGAATTGTATGAATATCTTGTTTGCATTCACTTCATCTTTGTCTTGCTATCTTCTCACTATATCAAAATAGGTCAACTTCTACCCTATTTAAAGATTTCATAAAGAGTTTTCTAGATGCTTCCATGTTTTGCCGCTCCATCTAATTTTTTCATCACAGAACATAGGGATTTGTGATCTACATCATAAAATGCATAAAAATATTTGTAACAAACTCTACAAGTATTAAATATCACATTCATGTTGGCTTGAAATAGTTTACCTCAAAGTTTTATCTTTCCTGACATGAATGCAAATTTTGCATTGCTTGGCACTTGCAGTTTCTGACACTTGACATTCACTATATATGTTATTGTTACTTGATCTCTATTATGCTCGGTACCTTCTATATATCTCAACTTCAACATACTTAAACTACTTGGTTAATATTACACTTGGCTTACATTAAAAATACTTGGTGACTATATACTTGCTTAGCTCCTATAGAGCTTGGTATATAAAAGTTTATATACATGGATCGACCTATATAGACTAGCTCTATCATAGTGATGATCGTTTGACTCTTCCTAGTAAATGATTAAGTGTTTGACACTAATATACAACAATATTTAGAGAGACCAACAATCTCCCCCTTTGACATTAGTAGAAAAAACACTTTGTCACGATTACATCATTAACAATGCTAATATGAGTAGTCCCCCTATGCCTATGACTTAATTCAAAAATAGAACTACAAAACTTTGATTGATGTCGAATAAACAAATAATGAACAATATATACACATGACTCTAAGTATCCCGATTAATTTAGTGTCATACCCTGATTGTAATTTTCATTCTACTACATTCCCCTTTGTGTTGTTTTCTCATCTTTTCTCCATTCAAAATATGTAATCATCATTACATTCCCCCTTGTTTTGGTAACTTATGGTTACTACTAGGGTTGAATGGGTGGAATCAAACTATATCTTTTAATAAAGGATTTTTGTATTTGGGTGATCATAGCAAGTGCATGATCCCAAATGGTATTTGCTAATTCCATAGTGTGATTTTGCAATCATAGCCTAGCTGCTAAATCAATCAAACTATCAACCACTAAAAGATTATGATCTTCATTAATAAGATCTTGGGCTATTTTGAGTTCCCTTTGCATAACCTCCAAGTGAGGTATCAACTTTGCTTGAATAGAGATCAATTGCAATCTCATGCTCGACCAATTTTCCTTGAGCATTCAATAACTTAGTGTAGGTCTAGGTGCTACATTTAGTTGGCTATAAAATAGTGTTTCTTGTTTTCTTTATATCATCTTGAATCTGCTAAATGTTGGCTCAAAAATCACTTGTGAATCTTGGCACATCACATAAAATAGTGCACAAATGTTGTACTCTCTAAATTGGTTCAGTTGTGTTTTGTACATGTTCTTTCAGTTGCACTTTTTGCTCAACAATTATTGTAGAAACTTTATCTACAACCTTATTTCCAAATTTCTTTGCAGACCAATCCATCAACTTTTCATTGGATTATTTATCACCATCATTTATTTGTTCAACTATACTTACAAGCTAGGAAATTATTGGGGCTTGCCTATCAAAATTTTGAGTATCAAATGCCTCAATGGAAATATCTTTAACATTATGCAATACTTTCCTTGTTGATATTCTTGCCTTAGTTCTTGCTGTCTCATCTTCTTCACCAAAATTTCTTGTAGCAAAATTGTTTTCTCAAGAGTGAGATTTGCCAAATCCAAATTTGGCATCTCAATAACTTCATCTAGAATAACTTTGATATTTGGAGAGAGGTACTTTATTGTTTTCTTTGTTCTAGGTGCAAAAGTGATGCTGCTTAGCATTACTTTGGGAGATGATGAGGGGGTATCACCACTCGATTGTGTCTGTACATTAGTGCTAGAGAGAACAATAATTACACTCGACTCTATTTTATTTTCCTCTTTATTCACCTCAATGTGAGGTCCAAAATCTTTTGGTCCTTCTTGACCTTTGATAGAAATGTCTATACTAGTATCCTTATTAGGTTCTTCTATCTCTTGCTCCTCCTTGTCTGCATCTGCATGCCTTTTTGGAGTGTCAGGGGTGTCGGCATGAATTTGTGACATGATACCTTGTGGATTTGGCACTAAACTTATCTCATCACTTTCATTGTATAGAATAGTAATTGTCTCATTGTCTCTTTCCTTTGTAGTGAGACCAAAAATACTCTTCTAGAGTAACTCATTGTGTTGAATTACAACATTAGTTTTATTTTGCAATATCATAAAAATTCTATACTTAGGAGAAAATTTGTTCCTATATTTCTCCAAAAATGTTTTCTTCTAATCTTGTGATGGACTAGGCATAACCCTGACTAAAGTGTCAATTCTTATGTTTTTCTCTTCTACTTTTGTCTGCTGCCACCTTTTTTCATGTCTAGCATACAAATCTATAGGTATCTTCTTTTCTACTTCATTTGGGGCTAACTTATGATTTGTAATCACATCCATCATAGCCTTTTCAACTTTTTTTCTATCGATATTATCCAATGTGTTATATTTTACAAATCTAAAGCTCTATAATCTTGAAGATTTCCTAAGGTCAGTACATACCTCATCAACAAATTTTGTTCTGCCTATGGGTGGTCCTTTGACCAATCTTCTTCTCTTTAGTTTTGATCCACTGGGCTTAGTAGTCTCTACTACTCTTTGTTTCGTAGTCTGCTCAACACTAGTTTCTGCCCTAGTCCTTGGTTTGGTAGGTGGTGGAGGAGAGAGGGGTGTCACCACTGGCTTCTTTGCAGTTCTTTTAGCCTTCTCACTAGGTGTTGTGACAACAACTAGGGTTTTACCGTTAACTTCTTCTTTCTCTTCCTCATCACCACTACCCTCTTCATCTTCTCCAAGACCTTGTGTTATTTGTAGAGGTTCCTCGCTCTTGCCTTGGGTGTCTCACTTCATCTTCTCCAAGACCTTGTGTTATTTGTAGAGGTTCCTCACTCTTGCCTTGGGTGCTTTGCTTCTAGGTATTCAATCATTTTCTTCCTCTTCTTTTCCTCAGAAGCTATCTTGATTTCTATAGAAATTATAACCTTGACTTCTTCATACTTCCCAAAAGGTTTTGCTTCATTATCAATGTCTTCTTTCAATAATGAAATAATGTTTGCATTCACAGTCTCACTGTCAATCACATAGTTAAATGTTGTTAGCCATGCCTTTCTTGGCTTAATTGCCTGCACATATGTGTTGTTTGTGTCTACCAAGAAACATACATCATTATAATGTTTCATTACCAATTTCTCTGGTGTCCTCATCCTCAATCTCATTCTCTATTTGAATTCTTCAAAATATGTATCCATAGAATTCTCAAAATTCTCTCCCAATTGAGTTATATACTCATTGATTTTTCTTGTTATAGGTTTCCCTTATTCCCAAACAATGTTTCCATTTGTCTTGTTACAGGTTTCCCTTGTTCCCAAACAATGTTTCCAATACTAGGAAAATACTTTTGAATGTAAAAGAAAATACATATATTAAGTGAACCAAACTTACACATTGAATTTTTTTGCCTTCCTAATGGCTATCAGGTTTTCCACTAATTGTAGTTTCTCTAACTTGACAAGATCATATTCATGATCTTTCATGACTATCTTCCATGCTTGATCCACTTCCATACATGGCACACTATTCAATCTACTAATGTGATAGAATTTGTGAGCAATAATTCTCATTGCAAATTCCATCAATAAATTAGAAAGGTTTGTGATAGACAACCCTTGTCCATTCCAGTCGACACGTGTATTTGCTTCATCTTCTTCATGGCTCAAACTTCGCATGGTATTCATCTTATCTAATGTAGGATAGCCAGTAACCTTGTGAATAATCTTCTTACCTATTTCAACTAGTTCATTGTGCAGCTAAAACTTCATGTCATAAATCCTTCTCAGCATAATCTTGATCTATTCAATCTTGAAATTCCTTGGGAATTTTACGACATGAGTTAACCTTTTCTTCTCAACAATTTTGAACTATTCCCTCAACACTCCTTCATCACACAACTTCTCATTTTCTTCCTGAATTTCATAATCATTTACTTCTCCAATCTTACAAATGTAGCAACTACACACATTGTGTATCATGATTACCTTGAGTGGTATCGAGGATAGCACACACATTGAGTCATCTTTCATTGCAATTTTAGGAATAACATGAAATTTAGGTGGAGGGAAAGTGTCACTCTTCGCCAATTGAATCTTACTAACCTCTATTCCTTGACTCTTTCCAATGGATAATGAAGCTAGAATTTTATCTTTTGTTCATGTTCATAAACTTTCTTTCCTTTGGATCACTCGACACAACTCAGATCTTAACTCAATCAATCTTCTTTGTTCAAATTTTCTCTTAAATCACCTTAGAATCTCTTTATCGCTCAAATCGCTCTGTGCTCTAAAATTATTTATGCAAGGTGTGAAATAATGCCTCCAAATTTTGATATATACCTTTTTTTTTCTTGATTTAGGGTCTCCATTAATGTTGTGTACTCAGGTAGGTGGAAGCTAGTTGTCTCACTCAACATTGTGCCTTTGAACTAGGTCTTCACTATACAACTCAGTCTCTTTCATTTAGCTTGGCCTTTACACTAGTTTAGCTTATGAAGTACTCAGTCCATATTGTAATGCTCGGTCAATATAGACAATTTCATTGATATTTGACATTGTCTAAATACATGATTCTTTTGCATTACTCCTTTCATAAGTCTATTCTTATGCATCTTTACTTATGCAAATATGAACTTTAGCGCATTTTATGTTAGGAACTAATGTAAGATGTATCATTAGATATACAATTCCAAAACATACCTTTCTCACTTAGTTTGAGATGATGTGATCACCTTCTCCATTGGATTGGGTGACCTTAACTCCATTTATACCACTGCTTCCATTGTTTGTATTTTTCTTTTATGTTTGGTTCATGTCCTTCCTTATCTAATCAATGCCCACTTTTCCTTTACCCTCAGTGTTGTGATTTCTTGTTGGTACTTGAGTTCTGCAATATTTTATTGATGCAGGAGCATCCAGAGATATAAGGGCAATCTTGTGTCATCCAAAAAAAAAAATGTACTTAGACTTAGTTTCTGTTTCATGTGTTTTCATTTTTGGACACCCATTTGGGTCAAATAAAGGTTCCAACTCTCACAGTTTCACTATCAGTGTGCTAGAAAATCTTGAAAAAAATAGGAGCATGTAATTGGGCCATCATTTTGGTGAACTGGGAGGTGTGAATTGGCCAGATGAATGTAATTGTGATTTAGAGCATTCTAGAAAAAGAATAAGGTCAAAAGGCCCCACGGTTTGAAAGTTATTGCAATTTTTCGAGTTGTGGAGACCTCCTAAGAATGCTTCAAAGTTAGGTTAGGGGCATAAAATGACCTCGAAAAGGGCCAAAAAATGGGGGATGAGTGAAGCTTGTCCATAGGGCTATAGAGCGCTTTCCGAAAATGTAAACGGTTCGTCAATTGGAGCTACGGTTCAAAAGTTATGCCTCCCGGAAGTTCGGTTACCGTTTTTGGATTCTTCTAGATTTGCGGCGACTTCTAACGCAGCTTCTGGAACCTTCTATTTGGTCAGTGGATGCCTACTAGCATTTTCTAGAATTTACTCCTAGTCCTTAACCCTCCAAGGTCTATTTAAGAAGATTAATGGCATTGTAAAAGGCAGTTCGGAGTGGAGTTTGAGAAGAGGTACTGAAAGGAGAAATTATCTCCACATTTATGCTATTGTAAGCCCTTAGGGCATGTTTTGAAGTTTATTTTCTGTGTACTGAATGTACTAGCTTATTTTTTAGTTAATAAATTTTTCCCTTTTCTATTGTGTCCATTCTGTTCTTGGGCTATGTCTCCATCAAGTGGTATCAGAGCTGGTTTTCCTGAGTGTGTAGACAGAGTGCCGATTGTGAGGCAGTTTGCACCAGGACTGTGTGGTTGTGGGTTTGAGTTAAGAAGATGCCTCCATGAAGAGAGCGTGGCGAAAGGGCCAGAGCTATTAATCTTGAGGAGGTTAGAGCCCTCCAAAGGCAGGTACAAGCATTGCAAGAGGAGCTCCGTAGAGGAACAATTGTGGCCGCAGGTGATGAAAGTGAAGATGACAACGAAGAAGACAAAATTGGACCAGAAGGGGAATTTGACAGGGAAGTTATAAATCATGCAGAGGAAAGGCTTTTTAGGGCCATTACTAAGTTTGGGAAAAGACCTACAATTGAAGTGGGTGTATTTTCAGGAAATCTGAAACCAGATGAGTTGATCGATTGGATCAATGAACTAGAAGAATACTTTGAGTATGAGGATATCAGGGACCCAGCTAGGGTTAAGTTTGCAAAGGCCAAACTGAAAGGCCATGCCAAAATCTGGTGGTAAGAGGTCCAATTGGAAAGAAATAGAAGAGGAAAGGAGAAGATCAGAAGATGGGATCGCATGGTGGACAAATTGAAGAAGCAGTTCATTCTTATGGACTACGAGCTTGATTTGTTTAAGAAGATGCATGGGTTAAAGCAAGCAGGAAGATCAGTCCAAGAATATATAGAGAAATTTTATTGACTCTTGATTAGAGCGGGGCATGCCGAAGCAAATAAGGAGAAGGTTGCTCGTTATATCAGTGGGTTGTGACCTAACATCGAGGAGGAATTAAGTCTGGTAAGAATGACCAGCATTGAAGAGGCATACCAGTTTGCCCTACAAGTTGAAGAGAAGCTAAATAAAAGGTTTGAAGGAAGACAAAGAGGGTGCAGTCAAGGAGGAAGGGGAAGCGGTAGATCATTTGGAGGCCGCAATGAAACCCAAAAGAAAAATGAAGATGTGGGTACTAGCAGGAACCAGAGGAATGAGGGTTTCAACCGCTCCCATGATCAAGATTTTGGAAATCAGAGAGGAAGAGGTAGAGGACGTGGACAAGGAAGAGGAGGCTTCCGTGGTACCTATTTCCATTGCAATGAAGAAGGTCATCGTGCCTTTGAATGCCCTCAACGACAAGGAAGGACAGATAGGAGAGCTGAGGGCCAAGCTAGGGTTGCTCATGTGGATGACGATGCACAATCATCACATTTAGAGGATGCAGAAAGAGGAGAGACCTTGGTAGATGAAAGAGTCCTACTAAGTGGTGAGATTGAACCAGGGCAACGGAGGAGTTTGTTTCGTACCAGATGCAAGTGTGAGGATAAATGTTGTGACGTGATCATTGATGGTGGTAGCATTGATAACTTGGTATCAGAAGAGATGGTCTCTAAGTTGAAGCTCAAGAGGGAGAAACATCCCCAGCCCTATCGGATTGCTTGGGTAAAAGATGATCATAAAGTCCTAGTAAGTGAACAATGTTTAGTGAAATTGAAAATTGGGAGTTACCATGATGAAGTTCTCTATGATGTTATTTCGATGGATGTTTGCCATCTATTGTTGGGTAGACCATGGCAGTTTGATAGACATGCAGTACATGATGGACATGCAAACACATACTTTCTGACAAAGGATAGAGTTCACCACAAATTGAAGCCCATGAAAAAGGAAGGCGAAAAGGTATGTAGCAGTGCTAGGATTTGTCTTGTTGATGAAAGGAAGTTTTTAGATGGCATAAAATATCAGCATATGTTCTATGCTTTGATTCCTAGGAAAGATAAAGAAGGTAGTAGTGAAATACCATTTGAAGTTTCAGATTTACTAAGGGAGTTTGGAGATATTATCTCTGATAATGTTCCAGATGGATTGCCACCAGTAAGGCAAATTAGTCATTAGATAGATTTGATTCTAGGAGCTAGTTTGCTTAACAAGGCTGCTCACAGGATGACTCCTGCTGAAACAAAGGAGCTAAATAGATAGGTTTAGGAGCTATTGAGGAAGGGCTTGATTTGAGAGAGCCTGAGTCCATGTGCAGTACCTACAGTACTTGCACCAAAGAAGGATGGAGAGTGGAGGATGTGTACAGATTCTCGAGCTATAAATAGGATAACCATCAAGTACCGATTCCCTTTGCCAAGGATGGATGATCTTATGGACTGCTTGAGTGGAGCTCAGTACTTCACAAAGATAGATCTCAAGAGTGGCTATCATTAGATACGGATTCGAGAAGGAGATGAGTGGAAAACAGCCTTCAAGACCAAGGAGGGTCTTTATGAGTGGTTAGTCATGCCCTTTGGATTGACGAACGCCCCAAGCACCTTCATGCGGCTCATGAATGAGGTACTTAAGAAGTTCTTGGGAAATTTTTTTATTGTTTATTTGGATGATATTTTAATTTTCAGCAAGACTTTGGAAGAACATTTATTGCATATTCGTAGTGTCCTTGAAAGGCTAAGGGAAGAGAAACTGTTAATTAATCTGAAGAAGTGTATCTTTGCAAAAAGGGAGTTAGTCTATTTGGGGTTTGTTATATCACCTGAAGGTCTCAAAATGGATCCAGAGAAGTTAAAAGCCATCTTGGAATGGCCTACTCCAAGGTCTGCTATTGAGGTAAGATCATTTCATGGTCTGGTTAGTTTTTACAGGAAGTTTATTAAGAATTTTAGTGGCATATGTGCACCCCTAACTGATACAATAAGAGGGGATAGAAAAGAGTTCAAATAGATTGCAACAGCTACGAGAAGTTTTGAATTGCTGAAGACGAAGGTAACAGAACAACTTGTGTTAACACTTCCAGATTTTAGAAAGGTTTTCCAGGTGGATTGTGATGCCAGTGGCATCACTATTGGGGCTGTATTAAGCCAAGAAGGTAAGCCTATTGCATATTTTAGTAAAAAATTGAATGATGCAAAGAAGAAGTATTCTGTTTATGATCAAGAGTTCTATGCAATAGTTCAGGCCTTAAAGAAATGGAGGCATTATTTATTGCCAAAGGAATTTGTTTTGTATACTAATCATCAGGCATTACAGTACCTAAATAGCCAAGGTAAATTAAATCAAAGGCATATGAAGTGGGTAGAGTTCTTGCAGAGTTATACATTTGTGTTGAAGCATAGAAGTTGAAAATCTAATAGGGTTGCAGATGCACTAAGTAGGAGATAGTTGTTGCTTACAATAATGCAGGTTGAAGTAGTTGGGTTTGATGAACTCGAGAATTTGTACCCCGAGGATCCTAATTTTGCTGAAGCATGGAAAGCTTGTAAAGAACCTATTGCTGTAGATAGAACCAAGTGGTTAGACTATCTGATTCAGGATGGCATGTTGTTCAAGGGTAGTCAATTGTGCATTCCAAGGAGTTCCATGAGGGAAAATCTGATTAAGGAGAAACACAGTGGAGGGATGGCAGGACATTTTGGTCAAGATAAGACCATTTCCATTCTTAGAGAACATTATTTTTGGCCTCAAATTTCATAGGATGTGAAGAATTTTGTACAGAGTTGCTAGGTTTGTCAAGTTGCCAAGGGGTTTACTCACAATACTAGCCTATATCAGCCATTGCCTGTTCCATCAAGGCCATGGGAGGACATAAGTATGGATTTTGTTCTTGGATTGCCAAGGACACAAAGGGGTAATGACTCAATATTCGTGGTGGTTGATAGGTTCTCCAAAATGGCACATTTCATTCCATGCCACAAAACTCATGATGCTGTCCATATTGCAGACTTGTTTTTCAAAGAGGTGGTAAGACTACATGGTCTTCCAAGGAGCATAGTTTCTGATAGAGATACTAAATTTGTGGGGTATTTCTGGAGGACATTGTGGAAAAAGTTAAGAACCAACTTGAAATTTAGTTCCACACATCACCCACAAATTGATGGCCAAACAAAAGTGGTGAACAGAAGTCTGGGCAATTTGCTGAGATGTTTAGTTGGGGATAAGCCCAAGGGATGGGATTTGATTCTACCACAAGCAAAGTTTGCTTACAATAACTCTATAAATAGGAGTACTGGAAAATCACCATTCCAAATTGTATATGGGAATAGCCCAAGGACTGCACCAGAATTGAGAAAGATAGAACAAGGGGAGAGGACAAGTGCTGAAGCTGAGGAATTTGCTGAACATATCAAGCGTCTACATGAGGAGGTTCAGGAACACATTACCAAGATGAATCAAGAGTATAAGGCTAGGGCTGATCAAAGGAGAAGACATAAGGAATTCCAAGTAGGGGATCTAGTCATGGTGTACTTACGAAAAGAAAGATTCCAGCCGATACTTACAACAAGCTGAAAATGAAGAAATTTGGCCCCTGCAAAATTTTGAAGAAACATGACTCAGGAAATGCATATGAGGTGGAGCTGCCAGATGGTATTCACATTTCTCCCATTTTCATTTAATAGAGTATCATGATGATGGTGTAGATGAGGAGCTGGTGTTAGAGCCATGTCCAATTCCTGCTTCTAAGAAGGAGGAGATAGAAGACATTCTAGATCATCGTGTGGGTAGGAGTACCAGAAACAGGCAGTATGAAGAGTATTTGATCAAATGGAAAGGACGACCGATCGAGGACTCAACTTGGATTTCAGCAGTTGAGGTTTCCCATTTGGGATTTCCTCTACCATTCATAAAGTGACAGGGTCACTTTTAAATCTACCCTGGGTGTCTGATGCAGGAGCATCCAGAGGTATAAGAGCAATCCTTTGTCACCCAAAAAAAAATGTACTTAGACTTAGTTTTTGTTTCATGTGTTTTCATTTTTGGACACCCATTTGGGTCAAATAAAGGTTCCAACTCTCACAGTTCCACTATCAGTGTGCTAAAAAATCTTGAAAAAATAGGAGCAAGTAATTGGGCCATCATTTTGGTGAACTAGGAGGTGTGAATTGGCTAGATGAATGTAATTGTGATTTAGAGCATTCCAAAAAAAGAATCAGGTCAAAAGGCCCCACGGTTTGAAAGTTATTGCAATTTTTTGAGTTGTGGAGACCTCTTAAGAATGCTTCAAAGTCAGGTTAGGGGCATTAAATGACCTTGAAAAGGGCCAAAAAATAGGGGATGAGCAAAGCTGGTCCATAGGGCTATAGAGCACTTCGAGAGCTTTTTGAAAATGTAAACGGTTCGTCAATTGGAGCTATGGTTCAAAAGTTATGCCTCCCAAAAGTTTGATTACCGTTTCTGGATTCTTCTAGATTTGCGCCGACTTCTAACACAGCTTCTGGAACCTTCTATTTGATTGGTGGATGCCTACTAGCACTTTCTAGAATGTACTCCTAGTCCTTAATCCTCCGAGGTCTATTTAAGAAGATTTCTGGCATTGTAAAAGGCAGTTCGGAGTGGAGTTTGAGAAGAGGTATTGAAAGGAGAAATTATCTCCACATTTATGCTATTGTAAGCCCTTAGGGCATGTTTTGAAGTTTATTTTCTCTGTACTAAATGTACTAGCTTATTTTTCAATTAATACATTTTTCCCTTTTCTGTTGTGTCCATTTTGTTCTTGGGTTGTGTCTCCATCATTTATTGAATGTCTAAACCTGTGACATTTGGAACATACATTGTTAGGTGCATGGTTATGCCTTTGATTAGTCCAGTAGGGTTTTGTTTGATCTACATTCATATGCTCTATATCCATACTTTTGACAATTGTAACAATAGCCTTCAAATCTAGGTGTAGTAGATACATTCTTCATTCTTGACATACACTCATGTATTTGATGTCCTTGCTTTTTATAGTAAAACCAATAACAAGTAAACTTAGTTTTGTGCTTTTGCATACCATTTTTGCTTCAGTAGATGTTTGCAATATGATCAAGTTTTACAAAGTGATAATATGTTGGTTTTCCTTTTGACTTTGCATTTCTGAGTTCTCCATTCCTAGATGATTCTCCTTGCTCAATAGATGAATGTCCTGATCTAGTAGTACTGCTAGATGATCTCATAAGTTCTTCAAACTATTTCATTGCTTCACTTGGATTTTTGAATCTTTCAACATACTCTTTTTGAGTTTTCATTTCATTCTTTAGTAGATCCTTTTATGATATCATATTTTCTCTTTCTACATCCTTCTTGTTTAGCACTTGATGTGCAAGCATCAGTTGATTCATCATGTCAAGTTGGGAATTTGTGAGCTTTTGTACATTAGATATCCTTTCTTCAAGTATAGTTACAATTGTCCTTTTGTCTTCCTTAGTGACAACCTTGTCTTCTTCAGCTTTTTTCTTTTGCTCAATCAATTCACATAATCGTACTGATTGAATCTCATGTTCCCTTTTTAGTCCTCTAAGTTTTTCATTTAGGAGTTTGTTCTTATCTAGTAGATCTACATTTGCTATGTCATTTGAATTTATTGGTTCAAATAGTTCTTCAGTTTCAACTTCTTCATAAGAAAATTTCTTGTCTTGAATAGATAATTCCTTTCCTCTTTTCAAGGATTTCTTCAAATCTTGTCTTGCTATCTCAAGTTTTTGTAGTATAAGCTTGATGGAAATCACCTACTTGTGAATAGTTTTGTCCAATCTGAAAGCCTCCATCTCCACGATCTTAACTCCAAGTTGTTGAACTTTTCAAAGAGAACTTTTATCTGATACCACTTAATGGAAGTCTTAATTAGACACTAAGATACTGAGAAGGGGGGTGGATTAGGATTTGTAACACTTTAACCTTTTCAACAATTCTATGATGCATTCACCACATTTACCATCTGATATCCAATTTCTTGTGCATGCATAACTTATATAATCAAACTATAATAACATATAGATCTAATTTATCAATCACATGCATGAAAATTAATCACATGACACAATGACTTTGGTTACCTAGAAACACTTTAAAATGAAGGTAAAACTGGGGTGGGGATGCCACCCACAAATCTTGAATACTGCAGTAATAAAGTTAACCTATTAGGGTTAAAATGTTTAACCATATCCAGTGTTCTACCTTGTGAGGGGTCTTCTCTATTAACATCTTTTGAGATTGTTAGATCTCATGTTGTTAGAGGATTTCACACTTACAACAAAGTAAGAACTTTGTTAGGAGATTTACAAAGACTTGTTAAGACCACTCTATTAAAAGATTTAACCTAACTCAATTAACTGGAACTGATTCAGTACTTGACCCTCGATTTTCTCTGTAAGCTAATTTCATGTCTCCTCCTTGCAAAATGATCCTCTTTTTGATCTAATAAAGCTTTGTTGCCCCTTCATTGTTCAGATTAGGTTGCTTGCTTTGTTAAGAAATAATATAACACTTTTTCCTTCTCTGTAATGTTAATACATTCACACATGAATCGTATGAAGATCTTGTTCGCTCACTATTCTATACAACTCAACTTTGACATACTTAAACTGCTTGGTTAACATTACACTTGGCTTACACTAAAAATACTCGGTGACCATATACTTACTTGTAATGCCTACCCCTAGTTGATTTTTCATTTTTATTGTTAGATTCTTTTAGGCTTGTTTTATGATTATGTTTTATGATTAGCAGTACATGGTTATTAGATTTAATTAGATGTATTTCATACTTAGTTGATTTATTTGATGAGCTACTTGATACTTAGTTATTCCATGTGTTCATGATTACTCTTTCGATGATGATGCTATAATACAATGATTTCATTTATCTTATGATGATAGAGAGATGGATTATTTATATGCAGTTCTATGGTTACTTACCCCATACTTGCATGTGTATGGTGTACTTGTATAATTTATTTTATGATTGATGTTTTTGATGTGGTTGAGGGAGAGAGTTGTAGTCATCTGCTAGTTGGGATCTACATGATACACCACTCTCCACCAGTACCTATTTAGTGTAGATTATATGTGTATGTACATGCTCGAATTTTATGCATATTGTAGGTACTAGGTATCGACTTCCCTGAATTGCCAGGATGAGCATACCTTATCATAATATCTCAATGGTAGAAGTGGGGAGATAATTTTTGAGTAAAAACCCTAACCTAAGCCAATTGTTCTAGAAAGTAGGACAAGTATCTAAGTTTTTTTATCCATCTGAATTCATCAAGTGACATGAATTCATGATTTTGACCCTGGAGTTTGATTATGTTCTTCGCCTTCAGTTGAGTTGTCGTACTTAGTCTTGCGGGTCTGGTGTGATTTTTAGTTATAATTAAATCAAATTAAAAGAGTATTAAATGATTTAATTTAATGGAAATTTTATAAAGAAAATGATATATATATATATATATATATATATATATATATATATATATATATATATATATATATATATATATATATATATATATATATATATATATATATATATATATATATATATATAAAATAGAATAAAACTGGTTCAATGGCTCCTGAAGGGAAGAACACAACAATTTAAAAAAAAATTTAAAAATTTAATTAAAGTTCTAATTTGGCGTATTTATTAAATGAAACTCTAAATAATAGTATTAGTTGAAAAAATTTAAAAATTTAATTAAAGTTCTAATTTGGCGTATTTATTAAATGAAACTCTAAATAATAGTATTAGTTGAATTAATAAATATGTTATTAAAGACATCTTGCATTTAATAAAAGAGAAAAATGAATTGATTTAATAAAGTTTATTTTAATTAAATTGCATAAATTTTGTGCATGAAATTAAAATATATTAAAGTAATTAATAAAAAAGCGTTTTGCGTGATTGCACAATCGAAGCTCTAATTTGGGGAAAAACTCTTGATTAGGAAATTAGAGATCACTTCTCCATACCGAAATTTGGAGGAGCAATTTTTTTAAGAGGGTTTTGAAAAGGAAGAGAATTGTTTGTGAGTATTGTGCATCCATCATTTAGCATTAGATCTAGGTAGGATCCCATGAGTTTTGCATAGTTGATTCGTTCTTTGGAATATCTATCTCCTTTGTGTTTGTGGATTTTTATTCAGAGTTTATATGGGATTGAAACCCTTGTTGCAATTTTCATTGCTCTTTGTTTCGAGATCATCTATATGTGTTTTAAAAATTTGAAACCCTCATTTGTATATTTAATAGAATTATATTTTAATCATATAGGGTTTGGAAAAATAATCATGATTTGAGCTATAAAATTTGAATGGTTATTCGTAATTCTTCTATCAAATCTTTCTCATGAATTTATTTTAAAAAAAAATGCTAATAAAAATTACCATAGAAAAAAAAACTATGATAATCTTTATCACATATTGTGACATGAAATCATGAAATTTCTTATAATTGGGGAAGGTGTTGTGTTTTATGTTTTTGTTTAAAAAAAATTATAAAAGTATATTATATATATATATATTAAATGGGGAAATGGGGCCATGACTCCCAACATCCACCTTCCCTCCAAGGTTCGGCTACTAGCTGTGAAGGCAGCTAAGATTGTTAGTAGTGGCCTTAGCTGTTGCGATAACCAAGGTTGCCTAAGCAACAGTGCTATTGCGAACAGTAGGCCAACGAGCCTAAAATGCTATATTATATATATGTTTTAAATTTTTTTAATTTTATTAAATTTTAATTTAATAAAAATTTAATATGGTTTTTAACAAATAATTATAATTAATTAATTTAGTTAATATATTTTATAATTATTATTAAATATTAATTGTAATTAAAGGTTATTATTATTATTTTATTAATATTATTATATTAGTTAATTTAATAAATATTATATTATATATATTATTTTTTTAGTAATTTAATAATTTTTAGTATTAATAATCAATAATATTTAATAAATTTTAATAATAGTACTAAATCTTGGGGTGTTTTAATTGTAACTATTCAAATAGATAGGTTTTCAATTGGTTTTCTTAAAGAGAACTTTCTATTTGAGATTTGGGGTATTATTTCTAAAAGTTGGATTCAATTTATACGAAATGGATTTTTATTTCCTTTGAGAATTTAAAAGAAAACTTCATCAATTGTGATTACTAATTGAGGAATGAAAATGTAAACCCATGTAATTCTAAAACTTGATTAAGTGAGAACTGGAACCCTCATTGTAAATGAAAACCCTATCAAATTGTAATACTTAGGAACGAAAATGCAAACTTGAAAATATAGTGAAAATTGAACTTGTCTGTTTTTAAAACCTAATGAATTACGAAAGTTACTTTTGTATGTACTTTATGTGATGTGTGGTTTACTGTTGTGGGTTTTAGGTTTGACTTAGTAATTTGACCAAATCAAGATGTTTACTGGAAGGCTTGGGGGTTTTATTCTATGATGATGTTATGTATGTGATCTTTTAGACCTGACCATTGTGATGTAGTCACATGTCTTCTATGATGAGTTTGATCTATTGGTTGTTATTGCTTTCCAATTTTCTTATGTAGAATTGAGGTGAATGGTCTGACTTTTCTGGTGTAACATTTAAGTATTCGATTGGTTATCTTCTAGTGCTTTCCAATTGCTTGTATCAGACTGAAGTGATTATTGTGATTTATCTTGTGGTGCTTTCTAGTTGCTTGCATAGGAGTGAGGTGAATTTTATGATTTGATCTTTAGGTGCTTTCTAGACACTCATAAAGGACTGAGGTGATTTATGTGTTTTATGTATAGGTGCTTTTGAGTTGCTTTTTAAGAGCTGAGCTAAAAATTGTGATTTTATGAGTTGTGCTTTTATGAGCCTAGGGTAGGTGATCTATGTGTACATTGGGAAGTGGCTTGAAATTGAGGTTGGAGCCCAAAGTGGCTGCCAAGGTAACCCATTGTAAGTTGTTTTAATAAGAGATAACATTTTATTAAATGGCTTTTTAAATGGAATTAATAAGAGTCATTATTTTTCCTTGCCCATGCCTTGAGTGCTAGTACAAGCTAGGATGAGAGTAGAGAGGATGCTTGGTTGCGACCTTGCTTCATTAGTATGCCTTGTTTATACGAGAGGATATTGGTGCCACATAGAGGCACTAGGGGGCCGGAGTCTAGAGAGGCTACCAGGGTAACCTTAAAGTTGGCCCATATGATGACACTTGCCCACTTACATGGTAGATTTCGTACGTGTCTTTTTTGCCTTTGGGTTTAGATGTTATTTGTGTCTTGGTACCTTTGAGATAGATTACTTTCAGGTTTTCCTTGACCTAGAATTTGGTTATGATTGTTACTATTGTTATCCTATTTGGGATTTGAGACTATCTCCTTAGTGCTGTAGGAGTGGACCTTTTAGGTTACCATGAGGTCGGGTGGTAGTGCATTTTTCTTATACCATTGAGATTTGACAATTGGATGTCATTGTTGGATGTGTTTGTGCAAACGTTCCTTTCTATTTGATCTTATATTTCTGTTGGATGGTTCTACCTTGTTATGATGTATTTGATTATTAGAGATGTTATGAGATGATGTATATTCTATCATCCTTTCATACCCTATGACTTGTATAGTGAATGATTGTGCATTCTGATTATTGCCAAGTGACATCCTATAATGTATATTATTTAAGTGGATTCATACTTGTAAGTTATTCTTTGATGTGGATTTGTTATGTATCAAATTTAGTATTAATTAAACTTAAACATGATTCATCATTACATAACCCTTAAGAGATGTAATTTGTTTATGATGGTTGTATGCATATGAGTTATTGCTTCCTCTCTATTATGTATTGATTTTATTATCTTTCAAAAATTACTCGGCCTATATAGAGTACCGTCTAACTTTGCCTAGTAAATGACTATAGAGCTTGATATATACAAGTTTATATACATGACTCGGCCTATATAGAGTAGCTCAGTCATAGTGATGACCGTCAGACTCTGCCTAGTAAATGACTAAGTGTTTAACACTAATAGAAAACAATATTTAGAGAGACCAACACAAATGTCATGAGGTGTTCAAAGGGTTTAATAACATATGTAATATGTTGGATTTATTTGCTAAGGGAAATACATACTTTTTGAGATAGAGAGGAAACGAGACCCCTCAAGTTATGAATTAGAAAAATTTAGTGAAGTTACAAAAAGGGATCTAGATGTTCCTAAATAGATTAAGGCCACCTTTGATTTTATTGACACTGCTATAAATAATTTGAGTTACATAAATCAAGAATATCCAAAGTTGGAAGAAAAGTTAAAGGTGATTGCTTATGTGTATCATCCTTGTTTGTAACAAACATCGAAACTGCTTAAGGGAGGAGATGGTTGATTTATAAGATTTTGCCCCGATAGTCCAAAAATTTGTGTGGGCCACTCATGCCCAGATACCAAGTGGATCAAGGTCTACCTAAAGGTTCCTAAAGATGCTCTTGAAGAAGTCATGGATATTAAAGAGAGGTGGAAGAGACTTAAACACTTTTTCATATTTTCAAGTATTATGCAACTATAATTTTAGTTAGTAGTTAGTTATATTTGTGAATGGGTTTGAAGCTATGTTGCACCTTTTCATGTTTATGAGAAAAGGTACTGAGACCCCTATTTAAGAAGAAACAGTTTCAAGACGAGATAAGATATATATGATTTATGATATTGTTTTAAAGAAGAAATAGTATGAACTAATTATTTTCCTTTATGCAATTATTTGTTTTGGATATGCAAAGAAACTACTATCTTGTATTTCCTTGAGAATGAAGTGAATATAATGATGATTCCTCTATATCAATGATGGCATATGGTTTCCTAATTATTCATGTTCTTCTTTTCCCTTGAGATTATACTATTATGCTAATGGATCCAAGTAATGCATGAATTTGATTTATCAAATATTTTCATACTAAGTTATGGTGTCTATCTAATTGGCATCCTTTGGTTGGGGTTAAATGCATTTAGACTAAGATTTGCATTTATTTCTTATCTACCCAATTGTTGATGGGATGCACATGATCTTTGGAGGCTTGATGATAAGATTATGTTGGGATTGATTCTATACTACCCAAATAGAACAAGCACTGGTCTTTATATACTCATTATAAGTTGATATGTATAGTTGTAGATCGATAAAATTCTATCCACAAGTATTGCATAAGTTTATTTCCATTCACACTTAAAACATTTACACATTTTGATTTCTCCTTGAGAATTACTTGCCATCTCAAGAGTATTAGTTATAAAGTCATCATTATTACTCTTTAAGATTTCCTTAAGGAACATTGATATAGGTACAACCACCTAGGTTTTATAGAGCCTAAAGTGTGGATATTGATTAAGTTATAATTCAATTTTCTTCATTAATAAAAATTGTGTTGATTTCCTAGCATTAAGTAGGAAGGGTCTGTAGGAATTCAACCAACAATTTTGAGAACCAACAGAAAGCACGAAAGAGAAGCACCACAAATGGAAAAGAGAACCATATTTATATTCTAACAAAGTTTTTTCACTAGCAGACATAGGAATGAAGATGCTAAGCTATTGAATGGAAATCCCCTATATACACGAAACCTTATGGCTTAATTTGTAGATCTTATGAAGATAAAATAGACTACTAAAGGGACATAGTTATATTCTTTGAAGCCTTTTAGTGCTTCATCTACCAAGTTGTAGAAGTACAAGGTAGTGAGCCGCAAAAGGGATATAATTTTTTTGTATAAAATCTTTAGGTTCATTCATACAAATATCAACAAAGTAGAGAGTTATTTTCCAATGTGAAACATCAAAGAGAGATACATCAAATGATGCACTCTAGTAGATTCCAAAAGCAATATCTGATACATGATCGTACTACATGAACCCCAACATGAAGAGATATAGATTTTGAACAATCCAAATCATCTTTTCATAACAAAAAATTAATATCTACGAGAATTACTAAGGAGCCAACATGATAAAGCACAAATATGGACATCATTTGCAAGCATAAGGAATCACCATGGAAATAAGAGCATAAAAAAAAAGAACAATCTGTGACAATGGTGCATTGGAAGACATTATAGAATCATATCAAATTTTCTATAGGAAATATTGTTATCATGTCATTCCAGCGGTAGGAGGGTAGTTCCATAATGTTACAAAGCTACAAAAGTAACATTAAATGATGTCAAACAAAATCATCAAGACAAGTAACTACCTCAACAAAAAAGTGGACTAATTCAACAAGGTAAGTTACTTTTTTGTCATCAAATTAAATGGAAAATACAAAGCCATGAGTGATGTCGCTATTGCTAGTATGATGGTCAAAAATATAATTTAGCAGTAGGGTAATCAAAAGGTATATGTATAGAAAGAAAGAAAAGGGAAAACTATCATGATAATGCAAGAAGTATAAATGATTATAGATTTCATAATTACCATCCCTTGAGCAAAGGTGTTTTAGAAATAAATAGATGTATTAAGATCTATTGATCAGAAGAATCAAATGCATCCAAGAATCACAAAAAGGAAAAGAAGCCATGATAATATATAAAACATAAGGTGATCAAGTAGTAACTGAATTTAACTTATAAACTATAAAATCATCAGTGTGAGAGTATAACCCATAAATGAAAAACATAGACATGCTACTTTAAGAATGAATAAAGCTAAGTGGCTAGTATGTTGTTGTTATAATAAGTTTCCATGTTATAACCTTAGATATGAACAAAGATATGAAGAAAATCCAAAGGTAGTATAATTTAAAGATACCCTACAAATATCAGACATTTTAGTAGAGTGTCTCAATGGTGAAGATATCAATAGATCTAGAGAAATAATATAGTCTCCAATGCTATTGTATCGTTATACAAGAATACATAGTAGTGTAAATTAAAAGTGCAAGCATTTGGGTAACATTAAGATAATAATAGTAGTGAAAAGTATGGTTTTAGGAACATGAAAATAATAGAAATTGTAAGATTCAAGATGAAGAAGTGACAATACAAAAAAAACCACATTATATCCATGATCACATGTATAGATGATAACAAAAGGAGTACATTCAAAAAACCCATATTAGATGCAAATGAATGAAAAAGAAAGGCTCCTATTTAACATAGAAAATGCAAATGGAACAACCACTAAGTACAAGGGTTTACACATAAAAGGAAAAAATATGCAGAAACCCATAGATGCGGGTCCTTACCAAGTACCAAGGGTTTTATTCATCATTAGAAACCAAGAAAAAAGGGTTTGAGCAAACCATATGAATGGAGTCAAGTTCACAAGAAAAGGAAGCCACTCTTGCAATAAAACAAGGGATATTTTTTTCTAGCTTTAAAACACATCTCAAGCTCATACAATAAGTGTAGATTTATAAAATATACTTTAAAGCCAAATATAAACTGCATAAAGGAAAGTAAAACCATGAGCTTTGCTTATATATAAAATCCCTTTTCTTGCATAAATGAACCATAGAGGGATAGTGTCACATCATACATCGATTGATCATCATAATAAAAGTAAAGGAAAAATCTAGAAGACACCCATGCCTATTGACTTTTGTACTCGGGGTCATCCATGTTTGATTTATCTTTTATCTAATGATCATTATGTCTCTTCACCATAAGTTTTTATTTACAAAATTTCCAAAATATGATCTCAATGTCTACCCTTGTGGGTGAAAATCCAAAATCTTAGTGTTTGCCTTTGTGGGGGCCAATCCACTATCTTATTGTATTCCTTTTGTAAGGCCAAACTACTATCTCAATGTCTTGATCTTTCTTTATTTTTCAGTTATCTATCTTTTCCTACATGAGTCAACATGATCTAAAGTCATCTTATGACATGCCTATGAAGCATTTACTAGGCATGTAAGTGTACCAGCTAAAACATCTCTATTACTTGCCTCTATGGTATTTTATATGTATTTTAGAGCACTATAAAAATATACCTACTATATAGGTATCTAGCATAACACAACTTACCACCTATATTGATGTACAATCAATGGTCTTGGCTCTACATATTTTCTTCACCCCTCAACACACATATTTTCAACTCATTTGGATGTGGTTCAATAATACTTCATAGCTTTCTATCTTGGGAAACCCCATTTGATAGAATCTTGTTGGCAAGTTGGCTAGTACAGATGCATGGATGTTGTCATTTATGGAAACACTCTCATAAGCTAAGGTTAGATGGAGTTAAAGTATAGTTTTGGCTTTTGTTGATAAGAAAATTGTCTAAGTATAATAGTGGAATACTATAAGTTGAACTACAATTTTAGTCGGTGAGATTCACTAGATTAATATTATTTGTCAACTTTTGATAGGGTCAACACTCCTAGTAGAGTATATTGGATTGGTAAATTATCTTGTGTGTGTCATTCCCACCAAGGCTTTCCCTTGGCCAAGGTTTTCCTAGTTAATGAATCACGGTGCTATGAGTTTTATTGTATTATGTACTTTACTATCTAGCTTATTCATTTATGCAAACATGTGGTTAAGTGCTGAAATATAGAGTTGGGCAAAAAGTGTTGAAATATTGATTCACCCCCCCCACCCCCCCTTTCCCCCAATATTCTCTATTTCTAACAAGTGGTACCATATCTCAGTTACTAAGAAGAAGTTTAATAGCTTGAGGAAGATCCCAATGAATTCAACATATTTTCAAAGAAACTATGAAGTAGTAATTGAGGAATTGGATCAAGAAAATGATGAAAAGAAAAGACAAAAACCTAAACTCAAGGATGCATGAGATTACATTAATAATCTTAAGGATTAGATTGATGTTTGAAGGACTATTAAGAAAGAGCCAACCAATCAGATCAATGAATCAAACTTGCTTATGAAAATCAAGAAAAAAATCAAGTACTTAAGCACTAACTTGAAGTTACATCACTTAAGTTGGTCAAGATATTAGATGAGAGAAAATTAAAGAAAGAAAAACTTGAAGTAGACTTGGAAGGTTAAAATAGTAAATGCAATGATTTGAACACTCAACTCAGAAAGGTAAAATTTGAACTTCATGACTCAAAGCTTAAGAAGAACACTAATATTATGAAAAGTGAGTTTGTTGAGAAAAAGTTACATCTTGATTAATTATACTCAAGTATTGACAAATTTGATGAGCAGCTAATACTATAGAAGTCTAGGGGAGATATTATAGGGATTGGATATATTGATAAGAATATTCTAATAAATCCAAAAACTTGGTTGAGCAAGAACCTAAACAAGATCCAAATAAAATAACATATCACATAGAACCTAAGGAACATAAGAAATCATTCAAAGGAAGATGTTTTCCTTGCAACAAATATGGGCACATGAAGAAAGATTGCGAAGGTAATACTGATGCAAAACCTTTTATTGGACATTGTTTCAATTGTTGTCTTTATGAACATAAATCACATGAATGAAATAAAATTAAACAAAAAACCAATGAAAGAACAAATGAGAGATCTAACATGACATCAAGAAGACCCTTGGGAATGAATAATGTCATAAAAAATGGTGTTACATGTTACAAATGTAACAACTTTGGACACCTAGCCAAAGATTGTAGATTCCAAGTTAATCATAATGGGAAAATGTATGCAAATTTAGTTTTCACATGCTATGATTGCAATAATTTGGTTCATACAAATAGGTATCGCATATTTTGATGGATTTGTAATCAACATGAGGACACCTAATGTCAGAAGGAATATGATAGGATCACCCTAGACAAAATCCATGCACATGTAGGTTTAGGTATTCAACTAGGTCTAAGAGGACCCCTAAGTCCTCAAGAATCACTTCTCCAATGTGGGAAAAATCAACTTTGCAAGTTACTTTCCTAGGGTATCTCTACCAAGTTCAAAACACATTTACTTTTTCCCTTAGTCTTTCAATAGAATTCAAGAATCCTATCCTCTATGTCATGTAGAGTGTCTTGCAAGAGTGTGGAGGTCATGAAATTACACTTGGTTCATTGAAAGAGGTACACAAATTTCTCCTTTATCCTTATTTTTCTTACTAATCTCCTAGTTCCTTCAATTAGGCCTTATATCCTTTTTAGGCCTCATTAGATCTCTTACCAATCAAATTCCCATTTCAGATACCCTTTGACAGTACTACAAGTTTTTACTAGAGTTGTATCTCCATGTAGTTCATACATTGCCAACTCTAACTTGACAGTTTCTAGGCTTTTTAAGGCTTTCTCAACTTGTCACTAGTTCAAGAATTCAAAATAAAATGAAATCAATTCAATTAATCTTCAAACACTTTCCATACCATTTCTAGACTCCCACTAACATCCTTGAATCATTGGATTGATTCGTACAATCACATCTTGGAAGAATCAAATAGTTGTTATATGTCTGCACCCAACTAGGTTATTGAAAAAATCACCTAGGGAAAGACTTCAAAATTCAATGCTTGACATTTCTAGGCTCAAACCAAAACTAAATTATGGTACATTTCCTACTCCTTCAATCCTCTAAGGGTCATTAAGATTCAACCATAGAAAATTGAGAAAGAGGCATTCTTTTCAAAAAATCTTGGACCAATCTAGTGATAGTCCAGTGGGATTTAGGTTTTCATTGCACTCTAGAACTAAATCCAAACACACACCAAAGAAAAAATTGAAAGAACACAAGAAACACTAACTATCTACAATTAAAAACAAATTATTTCAATCAATATGGTACAAATTGCTCAAGTTGCAATGTTAGTATACACAAAATTTATAGAATTGTCAAAGCTTTTGGTATTCAAATTTGCACTCAAGGATGTCTAAAATTATAAAATGATTGAGGAGGGATCAAATAAGCTAGTTTTCATTGTTCCAACTAATTCCCAAGCACTCCTAACTATTTTTTAGTGTGGAGTCTGATTAGTCTCCAAGTGGGAGATTGTTAGTTTATGGTGACTGATTAGGAAAGTATTGTACATACTTCATAAATTCTTTGGGCCGTGGCCGACATATGGTCAATATATGGCCGACATGTTGTAACCCTAAAGTGGCATAAAATTACTTGTATAAAAGAGTTTAGGGTTAGATATTTTTTCATTAAGCTGTGATGTAAAATTGGTTCTTGCGGCAGTATTGAGCTATAAGGGATTACAGATTGTAATCAAGTTGTAATCACTAGATCGTAATAATATCGAACTTGCTGTTTAGTGGACATAGCCCAGGGATTGGGTGGACCACGCTAAATCTTGGTGCCTTGTGTTCTTTTATGTGTGATATATTATTTTTGTTATTGGTTATACTTGTATGTAATTGTTATTTCTGTCCGTGGTTTAATCCTAACAAGTGGTACCAAAGTGAGGTTATTTTTTTAGTTATCCTCTGCAAGAAAGTCTCACAGTTAAATGAGAGTCTCAAAGTTGAGTGGGAGAAATGGCATATGAGGGTAAGCTAAGGGTTGATAGGTTTAATGGGTAGAACTTCCAATTATGGAAGATGCAAATGGAAGACTATCTTTATCAGAAGGATTTATGGAAGCCATTAGAAGGCAAAGCCAAGAATTAGGGATCTATGTCAAATGGTGAATGGGATCTATTGGACAAAAAAGAACTTGGAAGCATTCAATTATGCCTGGCACCATCAATGACATTTAATATTATAAAAGTGAAGACAATAGAAGAATTGATTCAAACCCTAGTGAAATTGTATGGAAAGCCCTCTGCTTCAAACAAGGTATTTCTCATGAAGCATTTATTTAATATGAAAATGGTAGAAAGTGGATCTATTGCAGATCATTTAAATGAGTTTAATACTATTACTCTAGTTAGTTATCTTCTATGGGTATCAATTTTGATGAAGAAATTAGGGCTCTGTTGATTTTGTGTTCTTTGCCTGAAAGCTAGAATGGCTTGGTAATGGCTATGAGTAATTCTATTCCTAGATCTAGTACCCTAAAATATGATGATGTGATTGGTGTTATTTTGAGTGAGGAAACTCATAGGAAAACCTCAGGTGGATCTACATCAGAAAGTGCTTTGAATGCATAAAGTAGGGGCAGAATGACTGAGAGAGGAAGTAATTCCAAAAATTGTGGGAAATCAAGAGGAAAGTCAAAGGGGAGGAGATCTCAATTGAGAGGACTGAATGACTATTGGTACTATGGGAAACTAGGACACAAAAAGAAAGATTGTTGGAATCAAAAGAAAAATGAAGGAGATAAACCAAATGGAGACAAGGAGACAAATGTGGTAAGTAACAAATTCGAAGAGGATGTTTTTCTTCTGTCTTTAGAAAGTGTTGATGATTCATGGGTTTTAGATTTTGGTGCTTCATTTCATTGATTATGTCCAAGAGGATTTTGCACTTGTTTATTTGGGGATAATGAACCCTGTTAGATTATTGGAAAGGGAAAAGTTAAGATTAAGTTGTAGAATGAGAATCATTAGCTACTACATAAGGTAAGACATGTTCTAAGGCTGAGTAGGAATTTCATTTCTATAGGGCAACTCAGTGATGAGGGTTGTGTAGTTACCTTTAATGATAAAAATTGGAAGGTTTCAAAAGGTTCCCTTGTAGTAGCAAAAGGTGTGAAAGTAGGCACCTTATATCTTTGTATAGGTCATAATGTTCCTTCTACTTTAATTGTTTCAGAGAAAAATGAATGTTCAAGAATAGTTGCTATAATTGAGCAAGGAAAACAAGTAGTTACTGTAAATTTTGATACATTGCTATGGCACAATAGACTTGGGCACATGAGTGAGAAAGGTATGAAAGTACTTCATTCCAAGAAAGTTCTACCAAGTTTGAAATGTGTTAATATGGATTTTTGTGAAAGTTGTGTGTATGGAAAACAAAAGAGAGTGAGTTTTGTGAAGACAGGGAAGGAAAACAAAAATGAGAAATTAGAACTTGTGCATATAGATGTATGGGGACTGGCTCAAGTATCTTCCCTTGGTGGCTCTCATTATTATGTTACATTTATTGATGATGCAACTAGAAAAGTATGAGTTTATTTCCTTAGATAGAAATCTGATGTATTTCAAACTTTTAAGAAATGGAAAAGCTTGGTTGAAAATGAGACTGATAAGAAGTTAAAATGTCTCAGATCTGATAATGGTGGTGAGTATTGTAGTTATGAATTTGAAGATTATTTCTCCACTAATGGTATTCATAGATAGAAAACTATTCCAAGGACTCCACAAGAAAATGGAGTGGATGAATGCATGAACATGACTATAATGGAATGTGCAAGGAGCATGAGGTCGCATGCTGGGTTGCCCTTACACATGTGGGCAGAGGCTATGAATACTACTGTATATTTGATTAATAGAGGTCCCTCTACTCCTTTGGTTTGTGGTATTCCAGAGGAAGCATGTACTGGTAAGAAGGTGAGTTATTCTTTTCTCAAAACTTTGATTGTCAAGCATTTGCTCATATAGATTCTGAAAGTAGAACCAAGCTGGAAGCTAAGTCAAAGAAATGCATATTTTTTGGATATGGAATTAATGAATTTGGTTATAGGCTTTGGGGTTTTGAAAATTAGAAAATTGTAAGAAGCAAGGATGTCATATTCCATGAGAAAGTGTTGTACAAAGATCTGTTGCAACAACATGAGAAGAAAGAAGATGATTATGTAGTGCTAGATGATACTCCACAAGATGATGTCCTAGCCATTCCTCATGATGTGCAACAACTACAACAACAAATAATACACACACACCAATGCATGTTAGACAATCAACAAGGAAAATTAGACCTCTAGAAAGATTTTCTCCCTCTTTGTATTCTATTTTATTAACAGATGCTGGTGAACTTGAATGTTATGATGAAGCTATGCAGGTGGATACTAAGATTCAGTGGGAGTCTACAATGAAAGATGAAATAGACTCTTTGCTAAAGAATAAGACATGGGATTTATGCAAGTTGTTTGCAAGTAAAAAGGCTTTACAGAATAAGTGGGTTTACAGGTTGAAAGAAGAGGAAGGAGGTAAGAAAAGATTAAAGCTAGGTTAGTTGTAAAAGGATTTTCACAGAAAAAAGGAATCAATTTTGTTGAGATATTTTCTCCTGTTGTGAAAATGATTTCTATCCGTACTGTTTTAAGTATTGTGGCTACTGAAGATTTGCATTTAGAGTAGCTTGATGTTAAAATAGTCTTTCTTCATGGTGATTTGGACGAAGAGATATATATGGCTCAACCATGGGGATTTGAGGTCAAAGGTAACAAGAACTTAGTGTACAAATTGAAGAAAAGTTTATATGGCTTGAAGCAAGTACCTTAGCAATGGTATCTAAAATTTGATAGTTTTATGCATGAGCATGGATACAATAGGTGTCATTTAGATCATTGTGTTTACTTTAAGAGGTTGGATGATGATAGTTACATTATTTTATGTTTATATGTTGATGATATGCTTATATCTAGGTCTAATAGGGATCACATTAAGGGGCTGAAATGCCAGTTAGCACATGCATTTGCTATGAAGGATTTGGGGGCAGCAAAACAAATCCTTGGTATAAAGATTTGTAGAGATAGGAAGAACAAGACATGATGGTATCTTAGGTTGATTATGTTGAGAAGGTGTTGCAATGTTTCTCTATGTAGAATGCTAAAGCTATCAACACACCTTTACTTGGTCATTTGAAGTTGACTAAGCCGATGTGTCCCAAGATGCAAGAAGAGGAGGATAAGATGTCCAAGGTACCCTATGCTTCAGCTCTACAAAGCTTGATGTATGTTATGGTATGCACTAGGTCAGATATTGCACATGTAGTGGGAGTCATTAGCAAGTATATGAGTCATCCAGGAATTGAACATTGGAATGCAGTCAAATGGATTCTCAGATATTTGAGAGGAACATCCAATAAGTGTTTACACTTTGGGGGCTCTACTACTAATTTACAAGGCTATGTTGACTCAGATTTGGTAGGGAATATTGATACCAGGTAGAGTACTATAGGTTATGTGTTTACTATTGGTGGAGCAGTCATGAGCTAGGTTTCTAGGTTAAAGAAGGTTAATGCTTTATCCACTATAGAGGTAGAGTATGTTGCTACTACAAAGGTAGCCAAGGAGATTATATGGCTTTAGTTCTTCTTGGAAGAATTGGGACACCCTTAGAAGGATAATTATTTGTTTACAGATAGTCAGAGTGCCATTCATCTTGTAAAGAATTCAACTTTACATTCCAAGACAAAACACATATAGTTGCGATACCATTTCATTCAGTCAGTTTTGGAGGATGGACAATTAAAGATGGACAAGATACATACAGATGATAATCTAGTAGATATGTTTACAAAGGTAGTAACAAGGGAGAAGCTAGACTCCTCTTCAGCTTCGGTTGGTCTTCTAGACTAAACCTGAATAAAAGAACAATAGAGTCTAGGGTGGTTTGATCCAGTGGGAGCACCATGTGGTAGTGGTATTGCTACAGGATCAATCTCCAAGTGGGAGATTTTTGTCTAGTGTGGAGTCTAATCAGTTCCCAAGTGGGAGATTGTTAGTTTGTGGTGACTGATAAGGAAAGTACTATACATACTTCATAAATTCTTTGGGGTTCAAGGCTATGGAAAACATTGTGGTCGACATATGGCCGACATATGTCCGATATTGTGGTCGACATATGGCTGACATATGGCCGATATTGTGGTCGACATATGGCCAACATTGTGGCTGACATATGGCCAACATCTTGTAACCCTAAAGTGGCATAAAATTACTTCTATAAAAGGGCTTAGGGTTAGGTATTTTTTCATTATGTTGTGATGGAAAATTGGTTCTTGCAATGATATTGAGCTATAAGGGATTACAAATTGTAATCAGGTTGTAATCACTAGATCGTAATAATATCAAACTTGCTGTTTGGTGGACGTAGCCCAAGGATTGGGTGAACCATGTTAATCTTGGTGCCTTGTGTTCTTTTATGTGTGATCTATTATTTTTTTTATTGGTCATATTTGCATGTAATAGTTAATTCTATTCATGGTTTAATCCTAATACTAACTATTTTCTACTAAGTTGCAACTTCTATCCAAAATTTGTCAAGCAACTTGTCAATGTCACAAAGTTGTCATTGACAACTTTTTGCAACTTCAAACATGTTTGATCATCTCTTCATTTCTTGAACTCAAGGAGATGCAAAATTATGTTTAAGGTATTTCTAAACTATTTGAAATCTAAACATTCCCTCCTAACCCTTACATCAAGATGTTGCACACTTGTGCAAAATTGTACATTTGACAATGTTTTGTCCGAATTGAGTAATTTCTTTTCGTACTTGGTACAAGTGCATATTTGACTCACTAACGCAAATCAAAACACACATGGGGGTTCAAAAATAGTCCTTATTCTCATCATGACCAATGTATGGTCTTACAAGATAAAATTGTAGGGTTTTTGCACATCTAACCCTAATGCGCTCTTATAGCATTCTCCCCAAGTTGGAAGAAGTTAAGTCACAACTAGAGATATTAGTGCCAGGTCTATTCCTATCTTTTTCTCAAGTACCCATGTGACTCTTGGTTCAGTCATGCCCTTTCATTTAACCAAATGCTCCATGTACACTCTGTGTCTAGTCTTCTTTTCTACACTTGATTCTTAGATCATTTTTGCTTGTGGTTTTGAAGGAATAGGTAAAGAAAAATCTTTGTTTATCTCTAAAACATAAAAAAAGTTCCTTATGTGCATCTAAGAGTGGATCTTTGTAAAGCACTAAGTCTTACACATAAAAAACTGGAGAAAGTGTCATGTCTGTTGAAAAATCAATCATATGAGCATTGCTCCCATACTTAGTAAGATTTTTCAAGTTCCAAGCCTTTTCATTTGTAAGTTGTTAGGTATTCCCTATTGTAATCTTTCTTTATTCAAATACACCATAACTAGATCTCCCACTTGGTACTGTAGATCATTCCTTGATCCAAGTGGATCTCTTACTAAGAATTGAAGTGCCTCAAAATCTCCTAAAAATTGTGACAAATTAAAGGACTCATTAAGACAATTTTGACACTTTTTATTTTGCATCAATTAGAGCTTGTATGTGCAAGTTATGTTCAAAAAAAGTTTGGTCAGAACATGGTAAAAATGACTATAAAAAAATTCCATCTCAAATTCAAGAATTTGTGATCCTATGTTTTAGTGCTCATTGTGTTGATTTCATAACTATATTTAGATAAAAAATAAGATTCCATATGCAAAAGTTACAACTGGTCAAAAGTTTGATTGGTTGACATAGATGACATAAACATGTTGACTAGGTGGGATGATGATATGGCACTAGTGTGGTCATATACAATGATGTAGTAGAGAACATCTAAATCTGAACATGACATGTGTCACTTTTATTAGTTTCCATGTTGAGTATAGATTTGACTAACACTATTTGACACAGCACTGATGTGTTCATCTACAATAATTTCCCACAATGACTACAATCTTGATTGGCACTATTTGGATTTGAGTCAAAAGAGAAATTGGGGAGTTGGACTAATGACCTCTAGTTTTATAACATCATGCCACACTTTGGCTTAAGAATAACTTGGGTGCACATTGTATTTAAAAATATATCTTTTACCACTTAAGTGACTAAAAGTAGGAGATGTAGTAGTTTGAACTTGTGAGCTCCTAAATAGGAGCAACCCCTATTAACTGCTACCCCAATAGCCTCATGGACATTTTTAAAGGGAGAGGGTTTTATTTAACCATTAAAATGCCCTAATTTCCTCTAATTTTAAAAGATAAACCCCACTAATTAAAGCTTAGACCCTCACATTAACTTAATAAGAATTCAAAAAAGGATTAAAATATAATGTGAAGATAACTTAAGAGTTTTGTTGAGAATGTTATGGGGTTTATCAAAGATTTTCATGGAATAGATTTTTATCTTTGAAGATAAAGGAGTTATCTCAAAAATAATGGGATGTAAGCCTATTTTGGCACTTTTTTTTTTTTTTGTATAAAAGGGGATATTTTTCTCATAGTAAAGGGAGGAGAATTAGTAAGAGCATTATATTTCTTTGTAAAAGAATGCTCGTGAGAAGGATTCTTGTAGAAGGAATAAGAAAATTATGAGGTAATAATGCTCTATTACTATACTAGAGCCTTTAGGAAAAGCCCTTTTCTCACTCTTCATAAATCAACCTTTTGGCTTTGACAGCCTTTATATGAGATTATTTGAGTAAGGATTTTGTATCATGACTTTGTAGATGGGCTACAAAATATTGTAAAGCGATTTCTAGGAGGCTCTTTTTAGAGATTATATTGCATTTGGAGCATTGTTAATAGATTGGTCACTTAGTTGAGCTAGACCCAAAGACGTAGTCCACTAGGATGAACTCCATAATCAATTGTGTTATCTCTTCTCTATCTCTTGTTATGTGTTATAATTCTCTCTCTTTATTGTCCTAGTTATTTTAACATTTAATGCTTAAGGCATTAAATATTTGTTCACCTTTATGCAAATTCACTTAGAACTAATGTCATAGATCCTAAAATAATATCATTCCTCCTTTCATCTAGTTTTTGTTTGATTTTATTGGCATTTTCTATCAGTGATTTCTTGGCCTTCTCATGAACTTATTGCATGGATTGTCCAATGTTCTATGCATACCCACTTTTCTTATTAATGTTGCCCAGATCTTTGAGCTCACATATTCCTCTTGAATGCAAACCATATGCTACCTCAAATGGACTTTTCCTAGTGGTCCTATTTATTATTTCATTGCAGGAAAACTCAACATTATGGATAACCTAATCTCACGTTTGGTCACATTCCTTGG
Organism: Cupressus sempervirens; assembly: GCA_028749045.1. Lineage (NCBI taxonomy): Eukaryota > Viridiplantae > Streptophyta > Pinopsida > Cupressales > Cupressaceae > Cupressus > Cupressus sempervirens. The sequence goes on from CM053784.1 coordinate 116,127,285, forward strand.
CTAGGAATCTTAATAGGTATCTCAAGCTCCTATTAACAACCTATGCATGCCCATTTTTTTGGGGATGGTAAGTAGATCCAAATGATAAGTTTGTACCTAGCCTTTTCCATAAATTCTTCCAAAAGTAACCCATGAACTTGGAGTCTCTATTAGACACAATGCTAGTTGGTAACCCATGAATTCTTTTTACTTCCCTAAAAAACAAGTTAGCAATCTAACATACATCATGTGTGACTTTACAATGTATAAAATGGGCCATTATACTGAACCTATCTATAACCACATAGACTATCATATTCACTCTTAGGCTTAGGTAAGCCTACCACAAAGTTCATGCTTATGCACTCCCATGGCCTATTGGGAATGAGAAAAGGTTGATAGAGATCTCCATTTGATAAAGTGCCTTTTTCATTTTGGAAAATGATACAAGTTTCCACATATCTTGCGATGCCCCTATTCATCTTAGGCCAATAGTAAAACCTTTGAACTAGCTCTAGATTCTTATTCACCCCAAAATGATCACTTAAACTAGTTTTATGTTTCTCTTCAATAAGGTTTTCCCTCATGGAACCTCTAGGAACACAAAGTTGTTGGGCCCTTAAATAGTAAACATTCTTGAAGTGTATAATTAGCATATTTATTATGAAAGTAATTTTTAAAGTCTTGAGATAACTTATGTGGAACAAAGAACTCTTCATCTTCATTGTAGAGGTCTTTGAAGCTATCTATACCTATACTCTTTAATTGAACCTTTTTCATTGTTAATAACCTTCTTCTCAATGCATTTGTAACTTTGTTTGCTTGCCCTATCTTATGTTTAATAGTGAAAGTATAGTCTTGGATGTATTCCACCTACTTTATATTCTTGTGGCTTAGCTCATCTTATGAGTTTAGAAAACTCAAGGTTTGATTATTAGTATAGACAAAAAACTCTTTAGGGAGGATTTAGTGCCTTTACTCTCTCAAAGCTTACACTAATGCATACAATTCTAGTTCATAAGAAGAGTGCATCTTATTGGCCTCACTAAAGTTTTCATTGTGAAATGTCATTGGTATTTCTTCATGGCTTAATTCTTACCCCACTACTGTGTTACTAACATCACATCCTACTCTAAACAACTTCTCAAAAGTTGGCAATGTTAGGACTAATTGAGTTGCTATTTTCTCCTTCAAGGTTTCAAACCCTTTACTAGGTTTATCTATCCAATAGAACTTAGTCTTCATAATGCCTTTAATTGTATCTAAGACTAGTGCACAAATCTTAGTGAAATGTCTAGAAAACTTCCTATATAATTGTGCTAGACCATGAAAACTTCTTACCTCACTAGTTGTCTTGGGAGTAGGCAAGTTAAGGATAGCTTCCACTTTAGTAGGAACCATCTTCAAGTCTCCTTGTGATATCACAAACCTAATATGCCCCAATTCCTCCTCAAAGAATCACACTTCTCCAAATGAATGGTTAGCTTCTCCTCATGCAATATTTTCAAAACAATTTCTAAATGCTTGAGATGCTCTACTTTAGTCTTGCTAAAAATCAGTTTGTTATCTACATATGTTTCCATGGTTTTAGTCCCCTATAATTTTCAAGTTTCTAGGACTAGGGTTGAGTCAGTGTTTCATGTCTTTCCTTGGTATAGGTTGCCATTAGGGTTTCTTCTCTCATCTTTCCCTTTGAGTTGCCTAGGTGGGAATACAAGACAAATAAAAATATTTTCAATTGTGCTAGGTGATTGGGATGGGAAGGGTAAGTAAATACATTCCCCATATGAGAGAGAGAAATATTTATATTCATAAGAAATCCTAACTCTATGATCAAGTATTCCATTGAAAATATGATGCAAATCGAATGAAAAAATTATGGGCATATCCAAAGAAAAATGGTGGTGAAAAACACAAGGATTGAGAATAAAGAACATGCTGCAAATGTGTGAACAAGCTAAAGAATGATTAGTTGACTTCGATGTGAAATAAGCACTAAAATATGTAAAAGTATGGAAGAGAATGGTCAAAGGTGACGAAGACCAAATGTGCTCTCAGATCAATGACACAAATCACATCTAAATGTCTATGGCCAAATTTGAAAGGATCACATGATCACACTTGTATTTGGCTTAGAAGACTTTTAAGTTTCAAACAAGCAAAAATATGAAAATTGCAAGGTTGCAAGGAGTTAGAGCTTATGTATGGTTAGAGTTGTGAAGAAGAGAAAAACTATAGATCACATGTTCACATGGTGTTAATATTAACTTGAAGTCAAGATCGTGATGATGTGAGCAAGGTCTGATCAAATGAGTAAGCTGGTCTAAGGAATGTATTATCTCACTATTTCAATAAAATGCCAAAAAAAAAATCTTTTCAAGTTGTGATGATGTGAAGAATGAACATGACAGTTAAGATTTAAGCTTTTGCATAGTCGCATTTGGTTAGGGTTAAATGTTAGAATATTCAAATAGGAAGAATGCTTCTGGGGGGGGGGGGGGGGGTGAATCAGAAGTACTGTATTTTGACCATTAAAACTTTTTAACTGAAAGTAGACTGCATGCATATAAACATATCAAACAATTATGAGAAATACATAAGCATCACCACATAACACTTGAGATTTTGGTAACCCAGAAACCCTCTAGAAATAAGAAGGTAAAACTAGGGTGGGGATGATACTCACAAAATCACTGCAGTAATAATGTTTGACCACTTCTGATGACCTTGTTATTCCTTGAATAGAAATTTGGATTCCCTTTGCCGCTCGATTCTCCCTCTCCAACTTTAGGTTTTCATATGGATTAGGTAGGATACAATGTATCAACCCCATATCTTGCTCTTATCTAGAAACTTCATCTAGAGTCTAGTTGTATTCTCCAAAAACATTCTACATGGTGTTCTGTGCCACCAGCTCATCACTCTTATCTTCTATTTAATTCACAAAATTCAAGATAACAACCTTGATAGCTTAGATTTGACGAATCTTCGATCTTTGAAATAATGTAGCAACTCGACACTATTGGTTTACTGATGCTCAGCATATTTGTGTTACTCAACACTTGTATTTGCTCGGCACTCGTATCTGCTCGGCATCTGAAGTTCACTCGGCACTTACTGAAGTTGAACTTACTTGGCTTTAACTAGGAATCTGTTCGGCACTTACTAGCTTGCTTGGCTCTCTCTCTCTAATGAACTTAGTTAGGCTTTACAAATGACTTAGCTAAAACCTTACATCTTTGATATGTTTCAGTGTGCCCATTTTCTATGTCTTAGAGTATGTCATCAATACACTTTTTCATCAATGGCTTAGCTGATCCTTGTACTTCATTACAACATCATAACTTCAACCTTTCTCTAGGTGTTTTGGTCAATCAACCATTTGATAGTGTTTGGATCACTAAAGCAATTGTCATTCCTGCAAGTAGAAAGTTTGACATCAATGACAAAACAATGATTGAGAACATTCTTTACCAGTTCCATTACTTCCATTACTTTTTATATATGATCATTTCCAACAATCTCCCTCATGATCTTTTCAGTCATTTCCAACAATCTACCTCTTTGGCATTGATGGCAAACCAAACTGATCAATTGATCAACTTAGTTACCACCAAGATTGTATGCATTATCTTGACTGCTGCATCCTTACTACTAATCTCATATATCTCCCTCTTTCTTTGTATTGATCAGTTTTCTACATATTTCTCCCTCTCTGACATAAATGTCAAAGATGTAGCATCTTTAACATGCGAAGTATAAGCTTTGCATCTCATGTTTTCTCCCTCTGTCACCATGCTTGTGACTAATTTGGAGTTTCTGCTCCTGCTGTCATCCTCTGCATCATTTTTCTGATATTTCAATGATTTGTTCCTGTTGATGCAGGGCAACTTCCTTGTTGTTTTATACTGCTTGAGTTAGGGGCATTACCCCCAACTTTCCTCTAAGATATTCATAAGCATACTTGGGCAATGGTTTGGTGAAGATATCTGCAGTTTGTTCCTTTGTATGAATGTACTCCAACTTCACTTGTTTGTCTTCTACCAATTCTCTAACATAGTGATACTTGATTGCAATATGCTTAGTTTTTGCATGAATTACTGGATTTTTGGATATGTTTATAGAACTTGTATTATCATAATACAATATCATAGGTTTAGTTACTTTTCTTTCATTCCTTTCAATAGATGTGTGAGCCACACAATGTTTATGCAATTGACTTCTGCTTCCACATATTCTGATTCTGCAGTGGACTGGGATGTACATGTTTGTTTCTTGCTGGTCCAAGTAATTAGCCTTTTACCTAAAACTAATGCACCTCCACTTGTGCTTTTTCTGTCATCAATGTTGCCTCCCCAATCTGCATCTGTATATGCATTGAGTTCAAACTTCTCATTCTTTTCGTAATATAGACCAAAGTTATCAGTTCCTTTGAGATACCTCATTATTCTTTTTACTACTATGAGATGATTTTCTTTGGGATTAGCAGAGAATCTAGCCACTATTCCAACTGCTAATGCTATGTCTGGTCTGCTATGTACAACATATTGTAGTTTTCCAATCATGGATCTATACATTGTTTGATTGACTTCAGCTGATACATCATTTTTGGATAGCTTATTTCTTGTTGCCATTGGTGTGCTGACTAGTTTGGACTTCTCCCATCCAAACATTTTAAGTATCTCTTTGATGTATTTTGATTGTGTCACAAATATACCATGTTTTAGTTGATGTACTTGCAATCCAATAAAGAATTTGATCTCTCCAAACATAGACATCTCAAACTCATGTTTCATTTTGTCAGCAAAGCCTCTGCAAAGCACTTCCTTTCCTCCAAAAAACTATGTCATCCACAAAGATCTCAGATACAATAATATCCTTACCTTCTTCTGATTTGATGTACATGTTGCTGTTATCATCAGTTCTTCCAAATCCTATTTGCACTAGATACTTGTGAAATCTCTCATACCATGCTCTGGGTGCTTGTTTCATATCATAGAGTGCTTTATGTAATTTACAAACCATATCCCTATTGTTCTCATCAACAAATCCCTCTGGTTGTTCAATATAGACTTCTTCTTCTAGTATACCATTTAAAAAAGTAGACTTTACATTTATTTGATAGACTTTAAAACCTTTATATGCAGCATATGCAAGTAAAGTTCTTATTCCTTCCATTCTAGCAAAAGGAGTGAATGTTTCCCCATAGTCTAAGCCTTCTTCTTGAGCATAACCCTTGCATACTAGTCTAGCTTTGTTTCTAGTAATCTCACCATTCTCATCTAGCTTGTTTCTGAATACCGACTTGGTGCCAATCACATTCTTGTCATTGGTCTTGCATCTTTGTCACCAATTATCTGTTCAACAAGGTGATGTCTTTTTACATATTTGGATAATCTTGGTTTTGTCCTCATTTCCATGTCTGATCTTTCAAATTTAGGGTCACTATGTACTGAGTTGTTAGGTTGTTCTTCATCTATTTCATGTGTACTGACTTTAGAATCAGATTTTGCATTTTCTTCATTCTGTAACTCGGCTTCTGAATGTAACTCGACATTCACTAGTTGTGACTCGGCTGAAACTGAATTTTTTTGTTGAATTTCAATTTGATTGACAACATCCTCGTCAATAGACATTCCTTCATAAGAATACACAAAGGTTCTGTATTCGTTCATTCTCTTTGGTTCTTCAACTTGGACTTCTGTATGCTCATCAAAGGTTACATTTGTAGTTTCCACAATTTTGTTAGTGTTAGTATTCAAACACTTGTATGCTTTACTTCTAGTGGAGTAACCAAGGAATATACCTTCATCACTTTTTGCATCAAATTTTCCATTTCTAGCATCTTTAAGGATAAAGCATTTGCAACCAAATACTTTGAAATGTTTTACATTGGGTGAGTGACCATACCATAATTCAAAAGGTGTTGCACTAGTACCTTTCTTGACTTGTACTCGGTTTAGTGTATGAACAACTATACTTATAGCTTCTCTCCAATATTTTAGAGCAACAATCTTGTCCATCATTAATGTTCTGGCATAGTCAATTACATATCTATTTCTTCTCTTAGCAATTCCATTCCGTGGGGGAGTTCTAGGAGCTGACGTTTGTCTTTTGATTCCTTTGTCATTACAAAATATCTTGAATTCGTTTGATGTGAATTCACCACCTCTGTCTAATCTCAAACATTTCAAACTTTTTCTTGTTTCCTTTTCAACTCTAGCCACATACCACTTAAACATTTGAAAAGCATCAGATTTTTGCTTTAAGAACATAATAGTCATCATCCTGGAATAGTCATCAACAAACAACATTATGTATTTATCTTCTTTGTAGCTTTGTACTTCCATTGGACCACACAAGTCAGTATGAACTAACTCAAATACTTCTTTAGATATATAGTTTTTGCTTTTGAAACTTGACTTTGTCATCTTTCCTAGCTGACATTGTTTGCACATGATATTGTTAGGTTTTTTCAATTTAGGTAAACCTCTGACTTTCTTCATTTTAGTGATATTGACCAGATTGTCAAAGTTGACATGACATAGCCTTCTATGCCATAACCACTCATCATCAAATTTTGCAACAAAACAAGAAACATCATCCATATCAAGGTAAAACAGATTACTTCTTGTTTGATCTCCTTTTCCTATCAATTTGCCATCAGTATCATAGATTTTTGTAGTTTTGTTTCCAAATTCTACTTTGCATCCTACATTGCCTAACTGTCAGACACTCAGCAAATTGTAGTTTAATCCTTCAACATAGTATGCATTATTACATGAAATTTGTTCTATAAGCTTAATGGAGCCTTTTCCTTTTATTTGACATGGAGCATCATTACCAAATCTAACACTATTCCCATCATACTGAGTAAAGTTAACAAACTTACTTTTGTCTCCTATCATGTGATGTGAGCATCCATTGTCTATGATCCATCTGTATTTTTTGTTTATACATGTTACCAGTGCTATAGGTTCTTCTTCATCAGACTGATCCTTCATGGCTACATAAAAAACTTCATCATAATTATCATCAGAATTCTCTTCAGCAATATAACACTTCTTGCCTTTGTCTTTGTAATCTTTCTTGTCATCTTCTCTTCTATATTTGTGTTTGTTGCCTTCCTTGTAATCCTTTTTCTGTGTACACCTTGCAGCAATATGTCCTACTTCATTGCAATTGAAACAAATGATAGGCATCTTACCTTTGAATTTTCCTTTGCCTCTATGAAATCTTCTAGCTAGCAATGCTTCCAATTGTTCCACATCTTCCTCATCAGTGCTACTGTCACTGGATACATATTTCATTTTTTTTTCTTTCTTTGATTTTACCTATTCAACATCTTTCAGTGATAGCTTGGCCTTCAAAGCAGATTCAACATTCTCAGGTCTGTAGTTATCAAAGTTAGATAACTCAAATACAGTCAGTCTACCCACTATTCCTTCAAAACTTAGATTGTTTCCTGGTACACATCTTAGTTCTTTTATTGCGGATACTCTAATAGCATAGATAGGGAGTAAGGTTCTTAAGAACTTACTATTAACAGTATCTTCATCCAATTGACCACTCAAATATCTTATTGCACTTACCACTTCCTTTATTCTTGAGCCATACTGAGCAACATTCTCACTTTCCTCCATTTTCAAATCATCAAACTTTCCTCTGAGCCTTTCTCTTTTTGCTCTTTGGATATTCTGATATCCTCCATAGATGTCTGATAGGGCTTTCCACATTTTGAATGCAGTGTCACATTCTTTGATATCATCAAATTTAGCATAGTTGAGTGTAGAAGCAATCTCCAACATTGTCTAATTGTGTTCCTGTTTGTTTTTCAAATCTTCTGCAATAAGAGTACTAGTTGGATCAATATGTTCAGTAACAATTGAATTTTGGGCATAATCTCCTATGGATCCAAGATGTAGCTTCATCAAAATTTTCCATGCAACAAAGTTATCTTTGTTGAGCTTGGAGACTTCTCTCTTAGGCATTCTGATCTTTTCTGCTTCTAGTCCCTTTAAATTGAATCAACAGTTTGGCTCTGATACCAATTGTTAGAATATTCAAATAGGAAGAATGCTTCTGAGAGGGGGGGGCGGGGGTGAATCAGAAGTTTTGTATTTTGACCATTAAAAATTTTTAACTGAAAGTAGATTGCATGCATATAAACATATCAAACAATTATGAGAAACACATAAGCATCACCACATAACACTTGAGATTTTGGTAATCCAAAAACCCTCTAGAAATAAGAAGGTAAAACTGGGGTGGAGATGATACACACAAAATCACTATAGTAATAATGTTTGACGACTTCTGATGACCTTGTTATTCCTTAAATAGAAATTTGGATTGCCTTTGCCGCTCGATTCTCCCTCTCCAACTTTAGGTTTTCATATGGATTAGGTAGGATACAATGTATCTACCCCATATCTTGCCCTTATCTAGAAACTTCATCTAGAGTCTAGTTGTATTCTCCAAAAATGTTCTACATGGTGTTCTGTGCCACCAACTCATCACTCTTATCTTCTATTTAATTCACAGAATTCAAGATAACAACCTTGTTGGCTTAGATATGATGAATCTTCGATCTTTGAAATAATGCAACAAATTGGCACTATTGGTTTACTGATGCTCGACATCTCTATGTTACTCGGCACTTGTATTTTTTCGGCACTTGTATCTGCTTGGCACTTGTATCTGCTCGACACTTGTATCTGCTCGGCATCTAAAGTTCACTCGGCACTTACTAAAGTTGAACTTGCTCGGCTTCAACTAGGAATCTGTTTGGCACTTACTAGCTTGCTCAACTCTCTCTCTCTAATGAACTTAGTTAGGCTTTACAAATGACTTAGCTAAAACCTTGCATCTTTGATATGTTTCAATGTGCCCATTTTTTGTGTCTTAGAGTATGTCATCAATATAGTTTTTCATCAATGGCTTAGCTGACCCTTGTACTTCATTACAACATCATAACTTCAACTTTTCTCTAGGTGTTCTAGTCAATCAACCATTTGATAGTGTTTGGATCACTAAAGCAATTGTCATTCCTGCAAGTAGCAAGTTTGACATCAATGACAAAACAATGATTGAGAACATTCTTTACCAGTTCCATTACTTCCATTACTTTTTATATATGATCATTTTCAACAATCTCCCTCATGATCTTTTTAATCATTTCCAACAATCTCCCTCATGATCTTTTCAATCATTTCCAACACAAGTTAAATGTGTGAAACCATGATAAGTAATCTAAATAGTTAAGTTTAAAAGAGCACAACATTGCACATAGTCAACCAAATGATTCAAGTACATGTTGTGAAGATGCAATAAGAATTGGTAGTCAATTTAGGCAGTCATCGTAACATTGTAGGTGACACAAACAATGGAGATTTTCAAGTTGCAATCTTACGAATGAAGTCAAGATCACACTCGAGGTAGTTATTGCATCATCACAAGTTTGAAATGATAGTTACTTTTAAAGTTTTGAGGTTTCAAAAACAAAGAAAAGGTTAATATCTCAGGCATCGCACCATCACATGGTATCAATAACAATATGCTTTGTAGTTGCGAGCTTGTGAAAGTGTTAGTATTTAAACATTAAAAGATCAACACTTATCACATGTTTGCCGTTGATTAAAGGTAACCCAAAATTAACATGGTGAAGCAACAAAAACCATTATTCATAGGGTTGTAGGGGATTAAAGATGACCTGAGGTTAGTGCCTCAATAGAGTGAAAATATTGTGTTCATAGAGTCACAAGCAATTTAAGTCAACCTTAGTTTAAGGTTAGAAAAAAGAAAACACTAATGATCACATTGTCGAAAAGGGTTAAGAGTAACCTATGGTTAAGGTTGTGATGTAGCAAAAGCTAATGGTCACATCATTGCTAGTTTAAGTTGACCTAAGGTTATCATTGTGACACTAAAAAAGGTAATAACAGTTAAGATTGCAAGGTCACTAGCTAAGAAGAATTCAATACATTTTAAGTTGTGACCCGACAAAAGTGGTAACAGTTAAACATTAAAAACTAACATCACATTATCATAGCATTAAGTGCTAGGTTAGTGTGAGCAATTGTGAAGGAGTGACAAAGTGTAGAAAGAAGTGATCGCAACATCACGGGTCTAAACACTTAATAGGGAAATAAGGTTGCGAAGCCGTAAAATGCTAGAGATGACTGCTGGGCACACGATTGCAAGATGTTGATGTGAACTCTTAAAGAAGGTTGCGATGGTGTGAATAAAGTTAGATTGAAGTCAATGATTGAATGAGTGAAGTTATTGAAGAAATCAACAGTTTGTTCTTTCAATAAAATGATAAAGAGTTAACTACAACAATTAAGGATTTAAGCTTTCACATCATCACTAGCAGTTAGGAATAACCTAAAGTTAGACTTGCAAAATTGTGAAGAATACATAAAAAGTTAGTATAAGAAAGCATCACATCAAGTGAAGGCATCATATGAATGCTAAAAAGTTGCGAAGAAGCGACAAGAGAAAAAGTAAAAAGGGTTTTTATGCTTTAATCATGATAGTTGATAGGGGACCGACGGTAGAGATTTAAACCTATTGTGATCATTGAGATTCAAATTATATGGATTTGGCACCAAGGTGACTATTACAGATCAAAGAAGAATATGAACCATTTTGAGGGCTTCTAATCATTTCTACTTTCTTTGTTTGATGTATTGAATTGTAATCGATGACTGTTAGATTTCTGAGTGATTCAAGTGCTTTGATAATGTAACTAATAAATTTTTAACTGGCCAAGAGCCATAAGAGGGGATCTATATATGTAATTTTCTAAGTTAATAGAAAGGATTAACAAGTTTCATGCATTTTCTCCCTCTGTACTAGAGACAATTGAGTGAGAATCAAGAGGTGTATGGAATGAAGGATTAGATTGATGTTTGTAACTAGGTAATGTGATGTTATAATTCCACTTAGAACTAGCATGCCTAGGTTTCTTTCATTTTCTCCTTCTGCTAAGCTAACATGCATGTAGATTAGTCTTTTTGGAATAGTAGGACAAGTACTTGTGAAGCTATTAGTATTTGGAATAATCAGAGTATTGGTAAAGTGTTAATAATATGGGTAGTCAGAGTGATATCTTTCATAGGCATTTCTAATCTTTTCCAAAGCTACATAACATCATGCATTTGTTATGTGAAGTTAGGATTGAATTGTGGTGGGAGTTTACCACTAGGTAACCTTGAGTGGTCAAAGAGCCACCTAGGGCCATAGATGTCCTTCTTCCATTATATCTCCTTGCATCCCGTAGTCTTAGATGCATTTAGGAGTAGAGTTAGTGTTAGACCTAAAACCTTGCCTAGGTTGCTTATGTTTATGAGTATTTTGGTTAGCCTCTTCTGATCTCAAGTTAAGAGCATACCCATAGTCACCCTTTTGATCACATAGAAACATCATTCCAAGTATATCTTGTAGATAAGGGATTAGTATCATATAATTCAGAGGGTAGTGATATAACACATGCACTCATCCATTTGTTGGTGACATCCTTTTGTTTCCTTACATTCTGAGCATCTAGAGTCAAGCTAAAGCCAAGTTAGAAAGAGGGACAAACTGTTAACCAACCAAATAGACAACAACAAACTTACTAATGAAATTCGTTAACACATCATTCATCAACCTCATGAATGTGCTAGGGGTATTAGTTAGCCCAAATGGCATAACAAGCCACTCATATAGCCCTAATTTAGTCTTGAATGTTGTTTTCTATTTGTCCCCCCTCCTTGATTCTTATTTGATGGTAACCACTCCTAAGGTCTATTTTGGTGAAGTAGGTGGCCCCTTCTAAATAATCCATTCGATCGTCAATTCTTGGTATAGGAATATATACATGATAGTAATCATATTTATGGCTCTAGAGTTAGTACAAATTCTCCAAATACCTCCTTTCTTGGGTGCTAGCATAATTTGAAATGCACATGGACTGATGATTTTCCTAATTAGGTCATTATCAAGGAGCTCCTACACTTGTTTTACAATTACTTCATTTTGTTGAGGAGTCATCTTATATACAAATTTATTAGGTAATGAAGCTTATGGAATGAAATTAATTTGGTGTCTTATGGATCTTTTAGGTGGCAATGTGGTAGGTTTCCCATCACTTATGATCTCCTTATATTGATAAAGCAAAACATGTACTTTTGTAAAGGATGTTTGGCTTCTTTTCTGATTTTTCCTCCTTTGGTTTTAATACTAAAGAAACCCCACTCTATTTCCTTCCTTTAAGGTGTTTAGGAACTCCATTTATCCCACTAGAAGTACATTAGGACCTATAGACTTCATTTCTTCCCCCTCTGTTATGGATTCTATTCTAAAGATCACTCCTTTCTTAAACGTATATAAGTTGTTTTCTCCATGATGAATGCCCTTCCTATCAAATTTCCATGACTTGCTTTGTAAACAATGACAAGAATATTTTGGTAATACATCACATAATACTTTGTCCTTATACCTTCCTATGGTAAAGTCTTCCCAAGCCTTCTCATTGACTAGAACATATTTCCCTTTGTTTAGCCATGTGACCCTATAAGGATTAATATATGGGATTCTTTTCAAATTAAGCTTACTAATTACTTCATCAAAAATAATATTATTAGTAGACCTTGAGTCAATGATAAATTTACATACCTTGCCCAAAATATTGCTTTTGATCCTAAACAATGTTCTCCTTTAGCTTGGTTTGTCCTTGGCAAGTTATTTTTCCAAAGTCCTCATTATCATGAGGTTGTCTACTTTAGACTCTAAAGCTACCTCTGGTGAATTGCTATTTGTTGCATCTTCTTGCACATGGTTTATTCTTTTCTTACCTAATTGTGTTGATGAGGTATTTTTAGGGCATTGGTAGGTAGGGTGTGCCAACATGTTGTAGTTGTAGCATTTTATTGTGGAGAAGTAGGACCCTCTCCCTGGTCCACTAGATCTTTTTCTATAACTACTACTAGATCCTCTTCCTCTATTGTAGCCACCTCCACTATTAGAATCCCCACTTTTCTTTGTGGGTTTGGATTCTCCTTGGGATATCTTATCTAAACTTCTTCTACCAAAGATTCCTCTGTAGCCTCTACTATCTCTTCCCCTACCCCAGTCTCTGCTACTTGATTGATGTTTCTTCTTGTTTGTTTTTTCAACCTAAAGTTTTAGTTGGTAAAATTTATGCATTTTATTTGGGATCAATAGACTAAATTCCTCTTATATATTCCAGTTCAAACCATTGAGGCATCTTGCAAATTTTATGCTTTCATCTTCTACTAGTTTGGACCATAAGCATAGTTTGTGAAATTTCTCTATATAGGAGTTCACATCCAAATATTTTTGCCTCAAGTTTTGTGTTTCCCTAAGAAGTTGAATCTCAAAATCGTTTAGTAGGTAGGTTTCTCTAATATTTTTCACCATACATTTCCAAGTGGCAATTTGATTCTTGCCTTCCTTTTCCCTTTTTGGCATCACAAAATTCCACCAAGTCAAATTAGGTCCTCTCATCTTGGACTTGGAAACCTTAAAATTTTGGGCCTTTATAATACCCTCACACTCAAAATGGTTTTTTAAACCTTCTTTCCACCCCATCACCAAATTTGGCTCCATCTTTTCATTAAACAGGGGCATCCCTTCCAAATCTTTACAACCTAATTCTTTTAAAGCCTTCAAGTAATGTTCTTTATAGAACATAGATTCTGGTTTAAGAACTTTATATTCTTCTATAATTTATTTACCTGTATCCTTTGTTTCTTTCAACTTAACACTAAATTCATCAATCTTCACTTGAACTTCATCCTAATTTATTTCAATCTCTGCTATCTTTTCCTTGAGGAGTCTATTTTCCACCTCATGTTCTTGGACCATTTTGGTCAACTTCACATTAGTCACCACATTGGTTTCACCTATTGATTCTAGCTTCGACATATACCCCAACTAACCAAATTCTTTATTGCTTTGATACTAATTTTGATAGGATCACCTTTGACAATAACCATGCACATTTAGGTTTAGGTATTTAACTAGGTCTTAGAGGAATCCTAAGTCCTCAAGAATCACTTATCTATTGTGGGAAAAATTAACTTTGCAATTTACTTTCCTAGGGTATTGTTGGCTCTTGATTTGACAGAATTTCAAATACTGTTTTAGAATGTGACAAATACCTAAGAATTAGCTAAAAACCATGAAAAATATTCCCATGCAAGCCAATAGGACCAACTAACAAGACTTTACAATCTTCTTTCCTTTGAATTATGCAGGATTTAGGTGGGTGTACCTTGGAATTTACTATTACTTTCCTCAATGACAATATTCACCATAAATTCCTATATAGCATACATTTTCCTTTGATTCCTCTAATTTTGATACTAGATGGGAGGATTAAAAATAGCTAACTCCCACACCCTACACCTTCTTGAATCAAGCACATGCTAACTTTCTAGATCTACAAATAAGACAAAAGATACTAAAGATTTGATTTATGAATTTGGATACTATGCAACCTTACAAAATTGTGCAACATCAATTTATGATAAGTGGTTTATCCATCTGGGCCAATTACTCACAAAATATGACACACTACAAGATATCCATTTTCTCACTTTTTGAAAATGAGCTCAATGCTCAATTCAATATCTCATACTTATCAAAATCTCCCTACGATACATTCAATTCTCTTAAGTCATATCAAGAATTTACATAATCATTTTGATTAACAACAAAATATGAGATAAGATATAATTAAAAATGAATTAAAAATAAAATTCAAAGTGCTGAATTTCACAAAATTGAAAGATAACACAAAAAGAGACAAGATCTAAATTAGGAAACCAAGTCTTTCTTCATTTGTATTAATTTTCTTGAAACAATACAACCCAAGCGTCAAATTTTGTGAAAATAAGTTGACTCAAGATGGTAAGAACACACTGCAACTCTAAACTTCCACTAAAATGAACCATACAAGATGTTCTTTGCTACATAATACTAGACTAACCTAAAAACATGAACATAAAATGCATTCCTTTTCAAAATGAGGACCCCTCTCTGGCCTCTGGAAATTATTTATTAAAATGTGTTGCAACAAGCTTTAGGTGTAGAAAGACTAGACACATGTCACATTTTCACTTGATATTTAAATTTTTTTAAATATAAGACAAAATAGAAAAGACACAACAAATGGAGATAGTTTCAAAAATGAATAACTGGGAGCATGTGTGTTTAAGACTAACTCTCTATTTGCAATTTAGGTGTATCCATAGAAGGTGAACCACAAAAGTAAGATACCCTATTCTGATGGTTGTCTTTTCTCTATTTTCTCTTAATGATTTTATTACGATTTTGTTTAGCCACTATCTCCATCAGGAAATGCTTTGATTTCTGCTACAACTTCCCAAATGGTAATGTTGGTGTGGCCATGTGGTATCTCTAACCATATTTATCTCATTCAAACTCTTAATCCACCTTGCATCTATTATTTCCCTTGTCTCTACAACTACTTTGTTCATGTCCATCTCAATTTTTTATAAAATATCAACAACTTCATAAAATCTAGACACACCAGCAATACCGTTACAATAGTTGTGACTCTTTCATGATTCAAAATATACTCAAATGATGTGGCCCACTCATATCATTCCATCAAATTTCCATCATTATCAAAAATGGGGGGAATAAAGTCTTGTGCATTGTCAACAATAGCTCTTATCTTGTTTTGAATCAATTGCATATTTTGAGAGAAAAATCCATCAAGCATCTTTACCTAACCAATCATTCTCCTTGTAGGAATAATAATATCCTTTGGCAAATCTTTCTTCTGGGTTAAAATTGGAACCAGTTTCTCAAAGAATTAGGTATAAGGACCCCACCTTTTAAATAAAGGAGACTATTAGAATTAATCTTTCCTTCGATGTATTTAATTTGGGATATTCCAAGGATCCCTACACGTAGTTTTTCCTCTTGTACACATGTGGAGAATATATCATTTAACTATCCTCTAGTCCACATGTGAGGACAACTCATTTTATAATTCTATTTATAAAAAGAAATTAGTTTATCCCTCTTAAGAGGATCTTGACACTTTGCACACACTTATTATGAATGTGGCATTCATAGAAATGGGAGTTACACATGTGACCACATGCAACTCCTTTCTCATCTCCATAAAAGAGATGCTTCTTTCTCATTCTCCTTTACACATCACATTTATGTTATTGTAATGAGATAATTCTCTCCACTATTCTCCCTCTCTCTCTCTCTCTCTCTCTCTAGGCTTTTGCATTTATTCATAATACTCACAAGGGGTTTAATTTGCTTTACCCTTTCAAATCCTTGGTCTCCTTGTTGCTCTACTTTGGTGTATGCTCTTGGAAGTTGTTTATTTCATGTTAACATTTCTTCTCACTCAACTCACTTGGATTGAATTCATTTTCCTTGATCTTGTTTAATTTTCTTACATGGTATTAGAGCTTGGTTATTAATCCCCTTTTTTATCTTTTAGTGTTGAAGGTTGCCATTAATTGGAGCTCAACTTATTTGGAGATTTTTTTTGAGAATTTTTTTTGGTGATTTTAGCTTATTCTAACTCTCTGTGTGTGCAAATTTATTGTTTTACCTATTAGTTTCCACTAACCCCTTTGGAAGACTTGCCGCTAGAGGGTTGTTCTTTCTTGTATTTTTTTCCCCTCTTTTCTTGGAAGGTTTACCACCAAAACAAGAGGCATTTCATTCTAATATTTGTAAATTTGATTGCATTCTTAAGGTGAAAATTTATTAAAAACCTTCACTAATTCTTTTTAGAGGTTTCAGCAGGCTAATACTTGTATTTCAGGCTTAATTGCATTAATCTTATTAAAAATTTTCTCATTCTTTAATATTCCTTGTTTGTAGGCTATTCTATATCTTGTTATTAATATATCCCTACATGCATTTAGAAAATTGTACTTCATTTTATATTAAATAGTAATATTTAAAAAAACTACCTTGTTTGGTAAATAACGTGTATATGAGTTTTGTAGCTGTTGATTTATGTTACCCAGTTGATATAATCCACATCTCTTATTTACATTGCTGCTTCAATCCAATTTATTTCAGTTTTAAAGATATATCTTTGGTGCATTTTTGTTTTTGTGGTCATTTCTATTGGCTTTGGGTTTTTTTTTTTATAGTGCTTCTAGCTTGGCTGCCCCCTCTTTCCTTCTCCCTCCTATTTCGGTGCCTTCTTGTGTTTCAATGACCTCTTCTCCCTTTGTGGCCTATTTTGTCCCCTCCCATCTATGTTTCCCTTGTTTTAGCCCATCTTTAGTCTTCTCTAACCTTTGTCTTCTCTACATTTCTATCTTCTCCTCCAACTCTTTAAGCCTCTCCCTCCTCCTTTGTCTTTAGTCATCCACATTCAATTGGGAGCATTCTACCCTTTCAGTAGCTCTAACTCCAATTGGATCAGCAATAGATAAGAGCTCTACTCGTGAGATTAAAGGTCCTTAGTCCTTCCCTCTCTCCTCAGCGGCTCCCATTCACAAGTTTCTTCTTTTCATGTTCGTTCTCTCCCACCATCGTTCCTCTACTCCCCGTGTTTCCCATTCAGCTCTCTATGTAATTGTGTTGCATTATTTTTCATTGGCTCAAAGCCACCAGTGTGTTACTCTTTTGTTGCAGTTTATTATTCCTTTAAGCTTAGGTCTAAGGATTTTGGCATTTGGATTATGTTTTGGTAGTTTCATTTGCCAATTTAAGTCTATCTTTGTTTTTTTATTCTTTATCTCTATTGGTGTCTAGCACCATTATTTAAGTTATTGGATATTTGTGGGTCCCTACTTTTACTTTTGCATTCTGTCAGCATTAGAGGCATTTTCTCTTTCTCTCTAATAGTAGTGTATTCTCTAGTCTTTGTCCACAAATTTTGTATAGTTGATCTATTTTTTTTAAAAAAAGTTTGAGATCAATAAGGATCTTACTATTATATTCAATCTATTTCTTCTCCCATTTACTAGTTCCTTTATATTCATTGTTAAGTTTTATTTTTTAATGAAACTTTACTTTATATTAGTAATTGCTAACTCTCTTCTTAATATTATTCAATTTTAGCTCTTCAATTGATTATTAAATTTATTTTTTAGTTTTCAAGGGGCAGGTATATATCACCATTTTATTTTATCTTTCTTTAATTATTCCAACTTTAATACTTGAAATCAAACATAATATTTCTAACTATCACTCATGGAAAACACACATTTCCTTTATTTTCCCATTTTAAACACTTGTTAGATGTTGCAACAGATGCTTCTTTTGAGCCCACTATAACTGCCACCCAAGCTAAACAAGATGCTTGGAAAACTAAAAACAAAGAATCTTTCTTAAAGGATTAATTGATATTTCCATTATTCTAGATTTATATGTTTTAATTTCATATTGTTCTAAAGCTCATGAAGCCTAGCCAAATTTGCAAACTACTTATGACAACACGGATGAATCTCGCAAAATTCATTTGTAGGATTAACTCGAGGATCTTAGGTATATGGAGTTCAAAACAATGGATGAGTTTATTTTAAAATTTGATGCTCCTAAAATTCATTTGATTGGTTTAGGTGTTTAATTAGTCGATATTCATTTGATTCATATTATTCTTAAAAAATGTCTTCCTAGGCAATTTCAACAATTCATAACTAATATTCATGCTTAGCTTGCAATTCCTAGTTTACCTTCTCAATTGAATTATGGTATTTTTCAAAACTTATTGCATCAAGAAGAAGTTAAACTAATTCAGTTTGGTACTCTTAAGTCAAGTGAACATGCTTTTATGTCTAGGAATTCAAATAATAAATTTCAAATCAAATAATAATAATCATAATCATTATAACCATAATCATAACTATAACAACTCTAATCATTCAGATAATAAATATAATATCAAACATAATAAGATTAACAATAATAATAATAATCGTAATAATTCCACCTATAATAATAATAATCAAAGGAATCATTCAAATTCAAAACCTCATTGTACTTATTTTGGTAAAGATGGTTATGTTGTTAACAATTGTTTCAAAAAGAAAAATGATAAAAAGCCCATGCACAACAATAATCATCATAAAAAATCAAATCATAAAAAGATAATTCTAATGGTTCTAATTCTCATCATTTTGTTACTTGTAGTTATAATATTTCTTGACCATTAGAATGGAATGTGGAAACTGATGCTTCTCAACATGTTGCTTCTCACAAGGAAGCCTTTGATTCTTTGTGACTTGATTTGGCTAATACTCCAATTCAATTAGTTAATAATCATACTTGTAAAGTTGAAGGTTTAAGTGATGTAAATGTTCATAATGTTAAATTTTATAATGTTCTTTATGGTCTTGGTTTGAAAACTAATCTTCTTTCTATTACAAAGTTATCTCAAGAATATAAAGTTGAATTCTATAAGGATATGTGTTATGTGATTGATCCTCAAACTAATCAAGTTGTTGCTAATGCTAAATTGGATCATGATAATTTGTTTAAATTTTATAAATTTGCTGGTTCAAGGTATTCTTTACATACCTCCATTGGTTTCAATATATGGCATGAATGACTTGGCCATTTAAACTATGAATATATTACTTTGATGCAAAAAATAAAATATGGTTGATGGATTGCCTCAAGTTATTGTTGAAGTTGATGAAAGATCAACCCCACAGCTCTCAAGAATCACATGCATGCAAACACCTATCACAGAGAAAGAAATAAGCAAAAAGCTATGGAGGCTTGAATCACCAGATCCATAGATGAGACATTCTCAATAAGCAAAAAGAGAAAATGCTATTATCAATAGTGAATGAAAAAACTACAAAGAGATCAATCCTTATAAAAGGAGATCAAAACCCTAGTAGGTAACTAACCTAGGTTGCGTAATAATAATTAATAAAATAATTAATTATTATATGCCCAAGGTTTAACTTAATTAAATTAGAGATAATAAGTGACTTAATTTAATAAGAAAGTACTTTATTACTCTAACACCCCCCTTAAAATATAAACTTGGGGAGTAGCTAAAAATATAGAAACTAATATTGAAAGAAGAATTGGGTCTTGGCAACAAGGCCTGATAAGGTACCCAAGCACAATGAAATCTTTGAAAAGAGAAGAAATAGAGAAAACCACATGGGAAAAAACTCTACTCCAAAAAGAGATGGAAAGAATGTTCTAGAAGATAGGAACAAAAGGATAATTATTAAGAACACCACTGAAGCATGAAGCTGCAGACACTGCCAAATTGTTGATTTGAAGAACCTTCACTCTATAGAATATGACCAAGTATAGAAGACTAATTCTGAAGAGTTGATCAATCGATGATGGAAGGTATCTCCATGGCCTCCAAGTATAGGAATGAAAGAATGCCTATATGGTAAATGATCCATCTCATCGAAATGCATAGGTATCCACCCAATACAATTGCCTAGTATATAGGATCAAATATTGAATACATGGCTCACTCTATCAAGCCAAGAAAGAAATAGAAGCAACATAACCCCAATATAATGCTGAGAAGTAAGACATGAACACTAAAACTGAATGCAATATCTCCTACAAAAAGAAGAACTAGGAACATCGAGAGTGAAAAAAAGTACAAACACCTATAATGGCATGTGTCATCAACACATTATGAGGCTAATGTTGTGAAAGGAACACCTGCTTGAAAAAGGAAAATGGTCAATATGGCCAACATGAAACCCCCCAAGGAACTCTATAATATAGTGTGAGTACAATAAAATACAAAGATGTGCAAGATCTCGAAATGTAATAGAGTGATACTTTATCTCAATGTGTTTGCACAAATACTACAAAAGGATGTCAAAAATAATCAAAAGAGATATAAAGCTGATACAATAGATAGTATAACATATAAAAAATCATCTAAAACAACAAAATTGATCCCCAAACCTAGAAAAACCAACATATCCATCAAAATGCGAAAAAAAAAAAAACTATATGGGATGTGCCTAGAGTAGAATTTGGAAAATAGAATATCTAAAAATATGTCTCATGGAGTGCAAAATAAAACTTATGATTTTGACAGTCAAAATAGGCCACTAAACAACACAAATCCAAATAAACTAACCATCATGATGACCTCCAAATCAACTTTTCGATGCTTCTTTTGGATAAAAAATTAGAGTTCAAATGAGCAAGTTATGGCCAAAAAACCACATGGAGGTCAAAGAAGCGCGGAAGGGCAAAATAATTTTTTGTTGCCTCGAGATCTGTGCCAAATTCCCTTGAAAAGTGTGTCCACCAATACTAGAAATTATCATGAGAAGCCTGTCAATTCTATACCAAAATTGTCTTGATTTATGTACCCAAAAAATCTCAATTTGTGTACCTAAGAATCTTGATTTGTGTGCAAAAATCTCCTTTTTGGTACAAAAATCCCCAAATCGCCACCTAGGGAAATGTTCTCAAAAATCTCAATTTTTGAACCAAAAATCTTGATTTGCATGCCAAATTAAAAAAATTGCCACCTTGGGAAACATGTCAAAAATATTGATTTTCTAACAAAAAATCTCAATTTTTGTGTCAAAAATAAAAAAATCACCATCTTGGAAAATATGTAAAAATCAAAAAATCATTGCCTCGAGAAACATCCCTAATCTGGAAGCAATATTATTTGTCCTTAGATTCCAATTGTGTTCGAATTTGATAAATTTTATATGAAAATAGGGGTTTTTGGGTGCTTTGAGCTTAACGGAGATGTTTGTTTGGGCTCAAAGTGATCCAAAAATTAGTGACCCCCAATATTCAATACACAATAACTCTAAAAATTAAAACCCTTTGAATGAAAAAGCACAGATTTGAAAGGCAAGACAAACTTCTTATAATCAGAATAGGGGCATGAAGATTTGGAACTGTGATACCATGTTGAAGTTGATGAAAGATCAACCCCATAGCTCGCAAGAATCGCCTGTCACAAAGAAAGAAAGAAGCAAAAAGTTATAGAGGCTGGAATGGCTAGATCCATAGATGAAACATTCTTGATGAGCAAAAAGAGAAATTACTATTATCAAAAGTTAATGAATACATTACAAAGAGATCAATCCTTTTACAAGGAGATCAAAACCCTAATAGGTAACTAACCTAGGTTTCATGATAATAATTAATAAAAGAATTAATTATTAATCCCCAAATTTTAGCTTAAGTAAACCAAAGATAATAAGTGACTTAATTTCGTAAAAAAAATTTTTATTACTCTAACAATTATTCCTTCCAAAATTGTATGCACTAGTTGTATGAGTGGTAAGATGCATAGGGAGCCCTTTTCAAGTGGTGAATCATGTAGGGCAACTCATAAGTTGTTCCTAGTCCATAGTGACCTATTGGACCTGATGGAGAATAACTCTATCCAAGGTTCTTGGTATGCACTTACTTTTGTTGATGATTTTTCAAGGAGAACTTAGATCTATTTCTTGCATAGAAAGGATCAAATTCTTGATATTTTTATTGAATTTCATCTATATGTTGGAAGGCGGTATGGTTTTAAACTTAAGACTCTTAGAACTAATAATGGGAATGAATATTTGGACAATGCTTTTCATTCTTATTTAAAATCTTGTGAAATTAAACATGAGCTTACTATTCCTTATACACCACAACAAAATGGTGTGACGGAAAGAAAGCATATGACCATTGTTGAAATGTATAGATGTATGTTACATGCTAAGAATTTGCATTATAAGTTCTGGACTGAAGTTAGGTCTTGTGCCACTTATCTTAATAATAGAACTCCTACCAAAGCTCTCAAGGCTATTACTCCTGAAGAAGCTTGGTCTAGTAGGAAGCCCGATTTACATCACTTGAGGATTTTTGGATCAATTACTTATGTTCATACTCATAAATAAAAAAAGGCAATAATTAGATGCAAAGTCTTTTCCTTATACTAATAACAAAGTGAAATTTGCAACGGATGTTTGTATTGTATAAAATGGAGTTCATGATTTCTCTAATGCACAAGATGCAAAATTTAGTGGCACTAAAATAATTCTAGTGGAGGACCAACCTCCTTTTCTAAACCCTACTCCTACTCTTACCCTTTTTCCTCAAGGACCAATTGTTGTTCCTCCTCCTTCTCATACTAGTAATGATAATCATATTGCTTCTAATGATTCTTTCATAGATAATGATTCTTCTTCTAATGATGTTTCTTTTACTACTAAGAGAAAACCTAAATGAGCTCAAGGATTACTTAATGAAAGTGATAATTATATTACTATATTTGGCAGACTTAAATCTAGGAGGATTAGTTATTCCAATTATTCCTTGATGACTTCTATTGTGAATTCTAATGATCCTAAGTCTTTTGATAAAGATAACTCTCAACTTCATTGGGAAAAAGGTCATGCAAGAGGAATATGATTCTTAAATTGCTAATCAAACTTGGGATTTAGTTACTTTATCTCATGATAAGAATTTAGTTTCATGCAAATGGTTATATAAAACAAATTTGAATGTCAATAATGAAATTAGTAAGTTTAGAGCTAGATTAGTTGCTAGAGGCTTTTCTTAAATTGAAGGATTATATTATAATGAAACTTTTTCCCCTGTTGCTAAAATGCCTACTATCAAACTTTTTCTTTCTTTAGCTTCTAAAATAAATTGGCCTATTCATCAAATGGATGTTAAAAGTTCTTTTTAAATGGTGATCTACATGAAGAGATCTATATGGCTCAACCCCTCGATTTTTTTAAAAAGGTAGTGAAAATTTGGTTTGCAAATTAAAAAAATCTACTTATGGTCCCAAACAATCACCTAGGGAATGGTATTCTAAGATAAATTCTTTCTTTATTTCTTAAAGATTTTCT
Source organism: Cupressus sempervirens (assembly GCA_028749045.1). Lineage (NCBI taxonomy): Eukaryota > Viridiplantae > Streptophyta > Pinopsida > Cupressales > Cupressaceae > Cupressus > Cupressus sempervirens. The sequence goes on from CM053784.1 coordinate 116,151,101, forward strand.
AGAAGGAAGAATGATCCTAACTTATACATTAAACATACTCAAGATGACATTATCATTGTCATTCTTTATGTGGGTGATTTGATTCTTACTTCAAGTTCAAATGCTTTAATTTTTGATATTAAGTTTCAACTTAAACAAAAATTTCAAATGACTGATTTAGGTATTTTATATTACTTCTTAGGCATGCAAATTTGGTAAACTCCTAAGGGTATTTTTCTGTCTCAAAGAAAGTATGCTCATGACCTTTTGGAAAAATTTAAGCTAAATGATTCTAACCATGTTTCAATTCCATGTGAATTAGGAACTATGTTAATGACTGATATGAATACTCCTTTTGTTGAAGAAACTTTGTATATGCAACTAGTAGGAAGTTTGAATTATTTAAATCTTACTAGACCCGATATTGCTTATAGCATTGGTTTAGTTTCAAGATTTATGTCTAAACCTCAACAAACACATTTCAAAGTTTCTAAAAGAATATTAAGGTGTATCAAAGGAACCATTAATATTATATTATTTTATGATGCCAGTTCTAATTTTATTTTACAAGGCTATACTGATTCTGATCTAGGTGGAGATCCTAATGATGGGAATTTTTTTTTTTTTTATCATTTCTTTGTTGGTTCATGTAATGCCCTGCCTGGAGATCCTTGGAAACAAGGATGAAATACAAGCCAAGATTTTTTTTTTAACAAGTATGAATGCACATGACAACATCATATAGGGATCACAACGATCACAACAGAAGACTTCGCCACAATCCCAACAACCAACAAATCCCCAAATGCCACAACCAAAATGACACATGCAAACAAAGCCAACAACGACAACACACTTGATGAGGGCACAAGAAACAACCACTCATCAACAAAACACCAAGCTGGGGTAAAATGCAGAAACCTGAAATCTGGCTAAGCCTGAAATCCTGAAGCCTTGAAAATTGGCTAAGTCTAGATTTTTGAAGTCCTAAAATTTCTTAGAATCCATAGCTTATCTCCGAGAGCTCTGAAACCTATCCTGAAGGACTACAACAGAAACCCAAAAATTGAATTTCAAAAGAAACCTCTTGAATACAAAATGCAACAACATAGGCTTGAAGAATGCCCAAAGGGTATCCAGATCAACTATCAAAATGATCAAAACACTACAAAAAGTGCCCGCTATTGGCATGCGTAGGTTTTAACCAAAGGGCATGCGACACTTTTCACTAAGGGAGGGCGACACTTCTCCTATAGTGCATGTGACACTTCTCAAGAAGGCATGTGATACTAGAAAAGTATCACGTGACATTCTCATGAAGCCATGCGACACTCTTCCAGTGTCGTACGATACTTCTCCAGTAATGCGTGTGATACTTTATAGTATCGTATGACATTCTTTCTATGGGCATGTGATACTTTAACAGTGTCGCACAATGCTAAACAAATGTCGCCCATAGAAAACAAAAAAACTTCAAGAAACTCGAAAAAGGCCAAACACATAGAAAAAGCTCCACACCGGGGAGTACCGGATCCACATTCCGAGGCGAGAGCACTCAAACAATAATAGAGTAACTGAAAGATAGAACACTAGAATCTAACCATCTACCAAAAAAAGAAGGGAAAAAATACAGAAAGGAAACATCACATTCAACTGAAAGAAACATCGCAGTAGCATAGTTAACATTGCAATGAGAAAAGTAACCAACTAAGTACGCGGTTCCTCCCAACCGTCAATAGCATCATAAGACCATCGTGGGTCCTAGCCATCCCCTGCGCATAACATCCCAAGCCATCGACCAGATCATTGGTACTATCATAATCGAGACATCACTACTAAAAACATGCAACAAAATAAACGTAAGGAAATCTAACATGCTAGTAGAAAAGCATAAGATAATCCTACAGTAGATAACATCACCTATCACATGCTAAACAACAATAAGCAACAAATATGCTAATACAAAAATTTATAGCAACTAATCATATGCTAAACATCATGATAAGGGAATGCGCCAAGTAAACTAACATCATCTAAACATGATATACAAGCATCCCAATGAAAGCATAAATCACAAGAAATCATACTCTGAAACTCGAAGTCCTAAGTGAAGGTATCCAACAACGGTCTCACTAGGACAAAAGATTGTCTCTGTACACCGATCCCTAGCAGTGGTGAAAGTAGCTACGCCTCCCAACCATGTGGCACCCATAGGTCCACACTCACCGTGCTGATGGAGATAATGATCCAACCACAAACACACATAAAACACAACATCCATGGCTAACACTTACGCCAGATAGTATGATGGCTGCAACCAAGAACCTAAGACAATGTAAGGAATACAGGTCCTGGTCAGACACTCAAAAGGCTACTAAGTAGGGACTGACATCATGGAGAGTCACTTGGCATCAAAAAGCCCAAGCTTGGATCGTGTGTCCTCAAACTTAAACGGGTGCTCACACATTGTGTCCTCAAACTTAATCGGGTGCTCACACATTTTACTTATCTTTAGTTTTATTAACAATCACACATTTTCTTTAATTATCACTTATTTAAAACTTCATATCCTCCGTCAACCTCCGGCGCCATAAATGCCGAGCTACGAGATAGAAGCCCCCTCTATATGCTACCCTACCCTACCCATGCTCATCCTACAACAAGTGCCCGTGGGCATGCATACTCCCATCCCAACCCCAATGATCATAACTTCCAAAAAATCCACGGAAGATCGGGCCTCGCAAGTCACCCAACAAATGTACGTGCACGTACTCGTGTGTAGCGCACCACCATCACGAAGATCATAACTCAAGGAAAGGAATGAGAACACAATGCAAAGAAAACACCCAATCGAAAGCAACTCAAGAGGATGGATTCTACATGAATCCCAAAGCCAATAAAACCATTCATCATAAAATCACTCAACTGGCCTCAATCCGAGAGTATGGATTCTACACGAATCCTAATGATGCAACAAGACCAAACATCATGAACCTACTCAACCGGCCTCAATCCAAGAGTATGGATTCTACACGAATCCTAGCATTCATGAAAAAAAAAGCAAAGGTCTAAAAGACACAAAAACAATAGGTATAAAATCACTCAACCGAACACAATGTTGAGAGTACGGATGCAACACGCATCCCAATGCAACACGCATCCCAATGCAACATAAAAGTGCAATTATGGTCTGACTAATATCCAAATGGATCATCCAGGTCCACGTCCCACATTGTGCCAAGAAAACCCGATAAAACAGGGTGGCACGCAAAACGAGATAAAAACTCCAAATTTTAGAAAAATTCCAAAATTAAAACCCATTTGGCCTTTGGGTTCAAAAACTCCAAAAATTCAAAAAATAAATGGAATCGAACACTGTATGCAAAAACAACCAGCATAACGGCGTAAAAATCCAAACCCCCATTTGAAAAATAGGCAAAACGTTCATACCTGACCAACTGGGCAGAACCAAAAAACAAAAATAGAGGGGAACACTAGTTCTCATCCTCCTAACATACAACTACAAGAAACGAAAGCAGAAATGGAGTAAAACCAATAAAACGGGAAGGCCCTACCTGATGGAAAAAGGGGCAGAAACTGAAACCCGGACGATAAAATAATCAATTCGCCAAAATTGCTGAAACTGACGGCAAAGAAAGAACTCCTCGAGCTGAATCTAACGAGACCAACCTTGCAAAGATCCCACACTCACAGCTCCCAGAATGAACAAAACAAGAATCCTACAGAAGAGGATTTCCAAATTGCTCTCCAAATTTCAATTTCCAAATTGTGATAAGTGATTTATGAAATCACTTTTCCAATTCTTATTCACTTTTTGGGTGAATAATTAATTCTGAAAAATAGCTAGTTGGAGTAGTTAAACTCCAAATTGACCCAAATTAAAATAGGTTATTATCCATAATGGAAATTCACCTAAGGCAAAGCTGCCAAAAATTAAATCTGAAAAGATTAAAACCTGAAAACTCCAAAAACATAGAAAAACACTTAACACTTTCGTGACAAATGCGAACTTCTAAATGCACAGACACACTCACTGGTCTAATCACATAATGCAAATGAGTTCGGATTTACTAATCACCAAAAGGTTTAAATTAAACATTTAATAAAGGATACGTCAACCATATAAGGATGACATTGGTAAAATATGAATGGCTGAATCACTAACTCCATGTGCCACTACCAGGGATATAAATCCTGCACACTAAACAACACGATCAAGTGCAACTGCATATAATAACATATCCGAAGCAATAAATGCATTAAATCACCTAATTTAACCATTTATTTAATTATATTAAAATAATCTATTTACATCACTCACGTTCGCATAATGCATAACAACGCAGGAATGAAGTAAATAACCATAGCATTAAATCCATCACATAACATAATCATTGGTATGTCCAAATACCAGATAACCAGATATCATCATGAAACACACTGTCATCTCAAAATGGCATCGTCATGCAATATGATTAACTGAACAACATAGTAGTCTAATATCTATGATATTGGAATCAAAGAGTAACATCTGACCCTTGGGTCCTCTCAAATGTAAACATAACATGAGTAACAAATATCTCTATAATTAGAAATATAACAAGGTAAATGTCCACAACACATAACCAAATAATCCAACAAGAACAATCCATTCTAATCATTAATGCATTTAATAAGGCACTTAAAACACATAAGCGAACACAGTAAAAAACATGACTAACCACTGCTACAGGAACCTAGTCTCGTGTAGCATGGTAATAGAATATAGTGAATTCTCTGCACACATCTCAAGGTAATCATGGAACAACCTCATGATACCACATCGATCCTGGTAACCACTGGCACAAACCTCAGTGAACCAAAAATCACATCATAATCTCAAAGATCAGTCAAAAGCATAATCAAAGCAACTAATACAGAAACATAAACCCAAACACCTCAATGGTGTAGACCACTCAAGGTCACAATCATGATCCCATCACAACAAAAGATTAGCAAGGTTGCATCCATCAGGACGACTTACAAAAGTCAAATGGGAGAGGCACTACAGTTCAGGTGTAATTTCTTGGAAAAGTAAATAAGAACACTCTATTTCTCTTTGCTTGATTGAAGCTGAATACAAAGGTTGTACTAATGTACCTAAGGAGGCTTTATGGCTTAGAAGGATTCTTGAATATTTCAGTCTACCTCAACAAGTACCTACTCCATTATATTGTGACAATCAAATAACCATTGCCTTAACAAAAAATCTAGTCTTCCATGCAAGGAAAAAAAATAGTTCTCTCCAACATCACTTCATTAGAGAACAAGTTGAAGACAAGAAAGTTACTCCTTTATTACAAGGGTGAAGATCAAGTGGATGAAATTTTGATGAAGCCATTCTCTAAAGAGATATTTCAATTTCATTGTAAAATTTGGGTTTACAACCCCTTGATGTGAGCTCCCAAAGTAAAGATTAGGGGGGGTGTTAGAAATATTAATCTTTTGTTGGATGTATTTTATTGAAAATATATTGATATAAGTATGATAAATGTGTTTCAATCATTGTTTTTTCACTAATGTCAAATTTACTATTTACTGATAAGACAACTACTTATATGATTTAAGTACTATCACTTGTTTGATTGATGAAGAGTATTTGATCAAAATTATGTAACAATAGCACCTAGAGGAAAGTTTGAGTTATGATATGAAAAAGGAGTACAAGAATCAACTAAGATAGTGATATCATAGTGCATTGATTATCTACTTATAGTTGTGAAGGTTGGTTACATTGCGCAAGTTCAAAAGAACAAGTTAATTCAAGTTAATTTGCCAAGCTTGATTGAGCAGACAATAGGTGTTGAGATAAGTTAGTGCAAGCCAAGTAGAAAATCAGTTGGAGCTGAGGAAAGTCAATTTTAGTGTAAGCTGAGTGAAACAGTTGATGCCGAGTAAAGTTTAGTTGATGTCGAGCACCAATAAACTTTAGCTCATGTCAAGTAATTTTATAGTGGATGCCAACCAATGTAGTATGTGCTGAGCATCAGAATCTATTTAATGTTGAGTGTTAGCATTATTAGAAAGATTGTGAATTTGGTGGATCTGAGTTGTCAAAATTGATTTCTTGGATTATGTGAACCATGTGGAAGATAAGATTAATGAGCTAGTGTCACAGAATTCATGGTAAACCATTTTTAGGAAAATTCAGCAAGGATCAAAAGAGAAGTTTTTAAAAGGGAATGAAATGAAAAAAGTGGTAGATTCATTAAATCCTACCTAATCTAACCTAACCCTAAATTGGATGGTGGAGGATAAATGACAAAATATCTTAATTCTCTATTTATAGATATGGTTGATCAAAAGCAAAGGTTGTCATGTGTGAGAACCTAAGGAAGACAAATATTCTAGGGTATTTCTTTATTCAAGAAGAAGAGTCTTCATTGACAAGCAAAGAAAGAAGGCTTAAGAGTATGGATGCTTGAAGGGTAAACACACTATTAGAGCTAAAGTGTGTGAAAGCCAAGCAGAATGGAGGATTGAAATAGAGATATGTAATATGAAAATGGAGTTATGAGTTGTTATCAGATCAAGCCTTACTATTACTCTCTAATAATTGTATCAATCTAGGGTAAATCCTTTGGATTAAGGTTGACCTAACAGTTATTTGTAAATCCTTTAACCAGATGACATTCCAAGTGAATGGTCTAAATTCCTCTAACAAGGCTCACTCCTAATAGGGTGATTGAAGTCCTTTAACAAGGTCACATTTAATAGTGTGTATTGTAACCTTTAACAAAGTTGGCCTTTTACAGGGCATCATTTTAGAAGAGTGAGAAAGAGTAGCATGTTATTGGTAGTTTTTCCCAAATTGAGTTTCCATGCAAATTATTGTCTCAAGTGTGTTATTGAATCTATTATGTTTTATGTTTACATTTCTACAAATTAGTTTGATAGTAACCTACAAGTTTTAAGTGATTGCATAATATTATGGATGCATAGATGATGAAAATGTTTTATGGGTTCACTAAATTGCAAAAGTTTTAATAGTACATCTAGACCTTGGATAACTGATTCACCCCCCCCTCAGTTATTCTAAATAATTCTAGTAGTATTTAATTTGGGATATTCCAAGGATCCCTACATGTAGTTTTTCCTCTTGTACACATGTGAACGACATGCCTTTTACTTTTCCTCTAGTCTACATGTGAGGACGACTCATTTTATAATTCCTTTTATAAAGGAAATTAGTTTATCCTTCTTAAGAGCATCTTGACACTTTGCACACACTTATTATGAATATGATATTCATAGAAATGGGAGTTACAAATGCAACCACATGTAACTCTGTTCTTATCTCCATAAAAGATATGCTTCTTTCTCATTCTCCTTTACACATTACATTGATGTTATTGTAATGAGCTAATTTTCTCCACTATTCTCTCTCTCTCTCTCTCTCTCTCTCTCTCTCTCTCTCTCTCTCTCTCTCTCTCTCTCTCTCTCTCTCGGATTTTTCCTTCATTCATAATACTCACAAGGGGTTTTCTTTTCTTTCCCCTTTTAAATATTTGGTCTCCCTGTTGCTCTACTTTGGTGTATGCTCTTGGAAGTTGTTTATTTCACGATAAAATTTCTTCTCACTTAACTCACTTGGATTGATTTAGTTTTCTTTTCTCTCATTTTCTTTTATAGAAATATTAATTTGTCCTCGGATGTATTTAATTTGAAATATTCTAAGGATCCCTACTTGTAGCTTTTCCTCTTGTACACATGTGGAGGATATGTCATTTACATGTCCTCTACTCCGCATGTGAGGACAACTCATTATATAATTCCTTTTATAAAGGAAAATAGTTTATCCTCCTTAAGTGGATCTTGACACTTTGCACACACTTATTATGAATGTGGCATTCATAGAAATGAGAGTTACACATGCAACCACATGCAACTACTTTCTCATCTCCATACAAGAGATTCTTCTTTCTCATTCTCTTTTACACATCACATTGATGTTATTGTAATGAGCTAATTTGCTTCACTATTCTCTCTCTCTCTCTCTCTCTCTCTCTCTCTCTCTCTCTCTCTCTAGGCTTTTGTCTTCATTCATAATACTCATAAGGGGATTTATTTTCTTTACTCTTTTAAATCCTTGGTCTCCTTGTTTCTCTACTTTGGTATATGCTCTTTGAAGTTGTTTATTTCATGGTAACATTTCTTCTCACTTAATGCATTTGGATTGATTTCATTTTTCTTGCTCTCGTTTACTTTTCTTACAAAGACAATAATGAAAGTGCCTCAGAACATTCATGTTCTACTCCTTGCAAAGAAATATATATACCATGAACATTTTGAGGCATATTTGATGACACATTTATCCTATGAGATAAAATTCCTTTTATTGCTCTAGTCTCTATCTCCCTTTCTATATCTCCTTCATCTTTATCCATGACTTATAGTTGTTCAATCATGACAATGGGTACTGATCCTTCCTCATCTGTTTGAATTTCTTTATCACTGACCTTTGTGATAGGTCTAGTAGCACTTTTCAAATTTCTTATTTCAGTCTCCAGTTCTACGATGTTTTGCTCCATCACATATGTTCTTTTCATCTCTTCCTCATATTTTTTCCTAGTGGCAACATAGTCTTTAAAAGTTTTATCTAATTGATCCTCAATTTGGATAAATTTATAAGAGTTCATTGCTGACACTGCCTACATTAACCTAGACATCTCCTTACCATGAGTAGTTTTTACACTTCATAAAAAATTTCCTTGAAGTGTTTCCTTCACCTCCATCAACTTTGGTTTATTTGATTCTGGAGCTATACTCTAAAAAGCTAGGCTTTAAGCATCTATGTTATACCCTACTCCTCTTTGCAAACCACTTTGGCCCAAATCTTCAAAGGAAATGTATTTTTCTTTCCTTCTTATCTAATCTAGCATGAAAGAAGAACTTAAGTCCCAACCAGGCAACAATAACATCTCCCTTCTCTTCACCAAGTCCCTAGCATCTTCAACATTGATAATTTCATTGCTAGGATCATAGGCTTGCAATTTTTCAACTAACTCAACAACTATTTCATTTGAGTCCCCTGGTTGTAATGTTAGGGACAATTGGTTTTGCTTTAATTTGAATAAGAAAATATTAAATTCATCACTCTTCACAAAATCAACATCTTTCAAAAATTCTTGCACTTGGATGATTCTATCATCCACCTCCTTGCCACAATCTCCTTCTCATTAGGAGAAATTTCACTCTCAATAGCCTAGTTAATAAGAAAACTTTGTCTCATATTAGTGAAATACTAACTTCTTCCTAGTAGAATTCACAAGCTCTTTTCCCTTTCCTTTTGTGGAATATATTTCATTTTTTTCTTCTTCCACCCTCCCCGTACTAAGGCTGAATTTTAGGTTGTTCTTCTTCCTCATCCAACTCCAACACAATGTTAGGTTCAAGAGAATCTGGGTTCACCCTTTCCTCTTCTTGATCCCCTACTTTAGCTAGCATATGTGCAATTATTCTCTAATAATTTTGAATACACTTATCAAACCTATCTAGATATTTTTCCTCATGATAGAAACCTGCAAAAGAGGGATCATTTCTTCTTATTTATTCCTCCACCCTCATAATGTCTCTCCACTTCAAAGTTAAATCCTTGCAAGTATCTTCATACAAACAGTTTTGAATAACATCCTCTCCCCACAAGGGTTTTCTTGGAGGAAAATTAAACCCTCTCATTTATCGTAATGCAGTCCTAACTACATCATTAGGGTCATAAATTCTAGTGACTAAGGATGGAAATATTTTTTGAAGAATGAATCAATTAAAATCTATTGCTTCTTTTCCAGTATGGAAATCTCCAATCTTAAAATTCCTACTATGGAATATGCCCTTTCACTTTGAAGTCCCTAAATATTCTCTATTCATTAGGATCAATTGCCAAAATAATTCCATAATCCTCAATATTTCTACAACAAACTTGGGTATAATTGTGGTGGTTGTGGGCATGCATAAACCCTCATGATAGTAAAATTTTCAAATAAGAAAAGATCTCCCCAGTCATGTTCCAGTTTATGGTCATCATCATAACACATAGATGGCTTAAGGAGCTTTCTTAAATTTCATGGAATTATTTCTAAATTACCACTTATCATATTCAAAATAAGGAACACAAAGTCATTTGTAAAATTAAATAGAATTTTCATAAGGATAAGATCTATTCCATACCCTTGTCCATTGTTTCACTAGTAAAGTTTCTCCCATCTCCTCAGTCTACTCAATGAAACCTTGAATGATGTGACCAATATTGTTGTACAGGACTAGATGCATTAGCAATGAGTAATGATGGAACCTAAAATTTCCCAATTCTCCTTGTTTTGTAGATAAAAACTCATAATGTATCACTGTAATTATGTTCTTGACATAGTCATACCCACCATTTGTGTATTGATCTTGAATGTTGATGGCCATCACATATGTCACACTAGTAGAATTCATGGTCCAATAAACTCCTAACACTAAGTCCAAACCAAATATAGTATTTTACAAATACCTTCTAAAGTATTCAGGAGGCATGAATTCATCCACTTTCTTCAAAATTTATCCCTTTTGCTTCTTCTCAATAAGAATATGCTACCTCATGACTCATCTAATGAAGAAACTCTTTTGTGATTGGAAGGCATTTTAAGCTTCTATAACTCAATTTCTAAACCCATCAGTCCCTCTAGAACAATGCCTCTATGAATGATTGTTTTTCTAATGAACAAAGCACACTCCTATCTTTCTTGTGAAATGAGCAAGTGAATAGATTTTAAGCTTTGATCAAGGCTTTCACCAGGTTGACATCAACAAAAAATTTAAGCACAATTAGCTTACCTAAGTTTTTGTACCATGGATTTGAAGCTAGAGGGTTCTTAAGCATATTGTCATAGAAGAACCAGAAAATCTTAGTCACATTTGTGTTCAGAATAACTACATCTCTACAAGATTCATAAAGATCCCTTACCACACATGACTTAGCATCTTGTGCATTTAAGGACCTAGAGAGAAAATGTACCCATTCATCTGTGTAAGGGCTCTAAATTTTAGCTTTACCATGTGTTGAACTTGATGGATCTTCTTCAATCTCTTCTTATGAAATTAATGCACCTTCTTCTTCTGCCATTTCTAAATTGATAATTAACCTTAGAAATCTTAGCTACTCTCCTTTTCTCTATAAATTTGCAATTCAATAATTGTGGTAGTAATTCTAGTCTCTATAGTCTTAATAGCTCCTATAAGTTAGAAATGACATTAATTGTCTTAAAGCTTCACATGTATGAAATATTTCAAATTCTCAAAAAATACTTCAACTTATACTTTGTGGCATTTGTACTATTCTATCATCAATTTTGTTTGTTGGGAACTATATTATTCTCCCTTTTCTGCCTTAAATCTATCCAACTTCATTATCATTGCATGACATTTAAAATTGGAAGCTGCAATGTTGTGACAAACCTTTTCTTAACCCTAATTGCATTCTCGCAATAATTAGTCTCAACATCTCTTTGACCTTCATGAGGGTGTACCTTACCTTCTTTCATGTTCATCTCTACTTCATAACTATTTTTTTAATCATGACTACTAGTTGTTACGATATCATACCAGACTACTAGCCTTACCAATCTTAAGCATTTGAAGCTTTGTGATCCTTAATGTTAAAGATTCTTAGACCCTTGTGAAGTCATTCTCCTCATTAATCTCTCCTTTTCTAATGTTAAGTGTGAATTGCATGAATAGGCTGAGATGGTGTGCTTATCTATTCTTTCTTATCTTGCAGAATTGCAACCTTCTATCTTAAATATTTGATTTGACTTGCGAAGCTACGCTTAACCTCTTTTCACTAGGTCGCAACCCTACCTTACTACTACACACTTTTACTTGTGAAGCCATGCTTAATCACATTTTTCTCTTCAATAACTACTTCACTGAAGTTAAAAGGTCAAGCTACTTAAGAGAAGAGATGTTGTGTTTACCATTTTACCCTATTCACCATGACATCACAACTTTCACTTTAGACTGTGATACATAACCAGAGATTTTACACTATAGTACACTTGATGAATTCCTTACCAACTCCCAGAATATACTTTAACTATGCATATAATGTTGCAAACTTATGTAGTTACCAACGAAACTAACCCACATGGTTTAGTGTAAACCATTGGAGACCATTGATCCTGTTGAAAAGAAGATTGTTGAAGTATAACAACCTATCATGGGAACAATCATTATTTTTTCACTGATGTCAAACTTGCTACTTGCTAGTAAGACAATTTCTAATTTTGGTCAAAATGTTATCAATTGACTGATTGATGAAGATGATTTGAAAACAAAGAAAAATAAGAGTACATAGAGAAAGGTTGAGTTATATGGTGTATAAAAGGAGCACTAAGACCAAATAAGACTTTGATGGTACAATGTATTATTTATCTACTTAAGGCTACAATGAAAGGATACTGAAGAAAGAAAATAAGAAGACTATACAAAAATATTGTGTTTGGCAAGCCTAATTGAACAAATAGTGTAAGCCGAGCATTTAGTTCAAGCCAAGCAAAAAGATGGTTATGACTGAGAAAAGAAAAAGTTTAGTATGTTCTAAGCATCAACAAAAATCAGTATGTGTTGAGTGTCAAAAAGATGGTTGTATTGACTAAGCAATATTATGCTGAGAAACCTAGTGTCGATTGAGCATTAGAAGTTAGTTATTGTCGAGTGACAACATAAAGAGTTTTATGAATATTTGATGAATCTAATCTTACATAAATTTATTTCTTGAATTATGTGAATTGTGTTGATGATAAGCTTGATGAGTTGGTGGCATATAATTCAAGATAAACCATTTGAAGAGGAATCTGATGATGATTGTAAGAGAAGTTTCTAGAAGGAACATAATTGAAAGAAGGGGGGATTCAATTAATCTAACCTAACCCTAAGATGGATAATTATGATTAAGCAAAAACAATCAAAATTCCCTATTTAAGGGGATAAAAGGCTAGAAGCAAAGTGTGAGAAAGAAAGAGAAGGAGTTTGAAGGTGTTGCTTCATATTGTGGCTAAAGGAATGAACCTGTAGTTGGCATACTAAGAAAGAAGGCTTAAGGAGTTGAAGTTAAAAGGCCAACCTCTTTGGAAGTTTGTGCCCTAGATCAATATATAAGGAAGCCTTCTTCTTTCATTTTGACATCCACTTACTATGAAGTTTTCACATCTAATCTTCATGAGGATAAATTATATCAAACAATTTGTTATCAATCATTCAAGCATCCAATTCATCAAGGAGATCCATTGTTAGCCGTTGAAGGATTCAATCTCTATGGAGCCCTCTTATTGAAGCTTTCTCCATTCACATTCTTTTCAAGCCTTTTCCTATGCTAAGATCCATTCAAGATTGGTGTTGAAGATCTAATGCCATTGATTTGAGACATTCTACATAATTCTACATTCATTTGGAGCATCCATACTTGTGGAATCAAGGATTTAAATCCTCCACAAAGATTTCAACATAAGCAAGGTGAATAGTTCCATATGATTTTTAAATTTATATTGCAATTTTAATTACATTTCAAGGTTAATTCCAAACTAGGGTTTCACCAAGGCAAACCCCCCATTAAAAAAAAAATTCATTTTTATTGTAGGTAAAGGTACAAGACAACGAATTGAAGTAGATATCTGGATACCCTTTTCGACAAACTTTCAAGATCTGCGAACAAAATTTTGTAGGAGCAGTGTAGGTCAAGGTTGACTTTTTGGGGTAAGATTGTGTCCAACTATTTGGGTCAAGGTCAACCTACCCTCGGAAGGAAAAATGTTTTTTAGGTTTTCTCTATTTTAGCATTTCTAGTTCAGAATTGCATAATCTTCCAAAATTGTATACAAACATCATAAATCATTATTTTCTATATTTTCTCTACTTTGAGGTTAGTATTTGTCTGCTATTCATTCAAGATTTCAAGTACATACTTTCTATAATAGATTATAGGATTTCCTCTTTTCTCCATATTGTCTATCATTTGATTTGTTGGTGCATTAATTTCTTTTTTGTGATTAATCCATTTGAATCTTTCCTTCCTATTCATTTTGGTACACACTCTACCTTTTTATCTTATTAATTTTGGTGAACCTGACATACTTACCCTCTTTTCTTTTATGGAGTTAGATGCCCTATTGTGTTTTGTGGTGTTAGATTTCCTTTTATATTATCTTATTGGTGATTGCTTTGTCTTTTATGTTAAATCTTGCATGCTAATTAGACTTCTTGCATCTATATTTCAAAAATAAAAAATTTCTTTCAAAATACAAAAATATTTATGCTTTCTATTTTCTTAGTTTAGTTTATTTACATTGCATTGGTTTATGAGCTTTACTACTTCTAGTCCTACTTCTAGTATTTCAATTAGACAAAGTCGTTGACTTATGGGTGCCTTTGATCCTAAATCTTCTTCTCCTATGCTTAGGATCCTAGATGATAGTTTGATTAATTCTGATTTCAATCGTATTATGGAGCAAAACTCTTCTAACTCATCTGATGATTAGGATGATGCTTTAAGAGTTCCTCCTGAACAAGTCCAAAAACTTTCAGCTGAACTTGATAAAATGGGTAATTAGCTTATGCAAGAAAACCATAATCAAGATTCTATTCAAGCTATAGAGGCTCTTAAGAATTTTCTTCATAATAGTGATCAAGGTGTTAACCTATTGCATGGTATTACTCACCTTGTGCATTCAAATATTAAACCATTAGCTCAAGAAGTTGAGGATTTAGGGTTGATTCTTCTTGTCAATAGTGTAGAACCTTCTTATGTTCCTTTACATAGTGTGCCTACCTATACTCCTTATTTGGTGACTGTGATGGTTCCCTCTATTACTATGAGTGTTCCTCATGTGTCCATTCCTACACCATAACCTTCTTATCATAATATTACTTTTACTTATTCTAATCTTCCACCAACTATAGTTCCCAGTGTTTCTCCAATTGTGTCTAGCATTCTTGTAACTTCATACACTTTACCTAGTATTTCTAATGTTGCTATTCCTCCTATTTATTCTCATGATTAACCAATTATTAGTTTGGCTCAAATGGTGTCATCTTTACAACAACAGCTTGCATCTTTGAATCAAAATAAGTTTAGTATTCCTGGCTGTGACATGGGAAGTCCTTTGTCCCAGGATATCATTGATACTCCCATTCCTTAGCAAGGCAATATGCCTCATCTTGAGAATTACAATGGTAAGGGAGGCCCTGCCCATCATGTTAAAACATTTAAAATCCTTTGTAGTGATTATGCTTATGATCATAGGATTTTAGGCAAGTTGTTTGCTAGAACCTTTAGTGACAAGGCCTTACAATGGTTTTGTTCCTTTCCTCCTTATTCTATTGATTCATTTCCACAACTTGCCAATGCTTTTATTCAACAATTTCAAAACAAGATTGGCTCATAAGTGTCATTGATTTGATGCATTGTAAACAAAGTGCTAAGGAAAAATTGACTAGATTTATTGGAAGATTTAAGCATTTACATGCTCAGATTTCCTATACTATTCCTTATATTGATAGTCAATGTATCTTTATTTCAAATTTGCAAAAGGATATTAGAGATAAGATTTTTCTTACTTAATTTACCTCTTTTCAACAACTTTGTGCAATGCTTCATCATTATCAATTAAAAATGAGTCAATTTGAGAGCAACACTCCAATGGCTCATGTTCATGTTGATAAAAATTATGCTGCTCCTAATCCCAATAAATTTCAAAAATTCAACAACTATGTCAAGATAAACAAACAAACAAGTGCAGTTACTGATCAAATTGTTGTTAAATCTCATAATACCACTTCTACATTCACTACTTTTCAATTAAATTGTACATTTACTCCTCTTTCTGAATCTTTACATTCTATTATGAATAGGTTGTTAATTGCTAATATGATTACTTTACCTCCAATTCGACCTCTTTTACCTACAACAATTGCATCTAAATATTTTAATTCTAATTTTTTTTGTCAATATCATCATCAAAATGGTCATGATACTAAGAAATGTTATTCTTTTGTTAGGAACATGTGTGTTCCTTCTGTTTATTTTGTTAGAGTAGTGTTGTTGGACGCCTATGCTTTGTAAGTCGTCCCGTGAGTATATTTTATTATCCCACATGCATAGGTAGTATTACTTTTCTAGATCGTACCCAGTATATAAGAATGGGTTGAGGCCCTTAATGGGCACGGACGAATTTATTGTATTGAGCTTGCTCAAAGGAGGTTACCCCCTCGAAGTGGCCTGCGATCAGTAGATTCATTCTGAGTTCTGCTATCACTTTGTATTCTGTTATTTCGAGCATTCTCACGATATTGCTATAAGGAGGTTCTTCACATCTGGTATCAGAGCACTCTCTTGGGCTCGCTGGGTGGAAATTACATGAATTTTTTTTTCTGTCGTGGCCTTCAGGAGCAAAAATCATGGAAGAGGAAATTGCATCCCTCAAAACCAAACTTCAAGATCTGGATGACAAAGTTCTGGGTCTTAACTTTCAGCAGTCAGCCATGAGCCGAAACCATTCAGGAGATACTGGGTCCTCTTCTGGCAATTTCCGTGGACCAAAGCTTGATTTTCCACGCTTCGATGGTTCTGATCCGACTGGATGGATCTATAGGGCAGAGCAGTATTTCAGCTTGCATAATACTTTGGATAACCACAAAGTCTCCCTTGCATCTTTTCATTTGGAACATGAAGCTCTTCAATGGTTCCGTTGGTACATCAAGGCTAATGTAGGCCCAACGTGGAGCGAATTGTGCACCCTCATTTTGGAGCGCTTTGGCCCTAGTTCCTTTGATGATTTCACAGGAGCACTCACTAAACTGCGTCAAACAGGCACTGTAAGAGAATACCAGACAGAGTTTGAAAAATTAGCTAATTACACAGAGGGCTTGTCTGATGAATTCTTCCGTAGTTGTTTTGTCAGTGGTCTGAAGGATGCACTTCGCTCAGAAGTCAAAATGTTTCGACCTACTACAATGATGGAAGCCCTTGGGTTGGCTAAGTTAGCGGAAGACAAGATTAGTGCTCTACAACGCTCCAGATCTAATTTTGTTCCATTCAGAAATACAGGTTCTCACAACCCTCCCGTCATACCAGCTCCCAGAACTACTCCGATCAAGCACTTGTCTGAAACAGAGATGCGAGTCAGGCGAGACAAAGGGCTTTGTTATAATTGTGATGAGAAATGGTCTCGGGGCCATAGATGTGTTCAGCAAAAGCTCTATCTCTTGGATGTGGATTCTCCACCGGAACTGGAAGAATATGTAGATGCTCAGGAAACAGTGGATGATGAGGTTGAGCCTCACCAGCCTGAACCTCCTTCACCAGAAGCTCCACCAGAGATATCTGTCCATGCTTTGGCAGGAGTCACTACTCCACAAACCATGCGGGTCCAGGGTTTCTTCAAGAAGATCCCTCTTACTATACTCATTGATTCTGGTAGCACTCATAACTTCATTGATCCACGAATAGCCAAACAGGCTGATTGCTTTATCCATCCCTGCTCTAGCTTTGAAGTCATGATTGCCAATGGGGGCACTTTACCTTGTAAAGGGAAATGTCGCAATGTGCGTCTCTCTATTGGAGATTATAACATGCGCTCTGACATGTTTGCCTTACCCTTAGGTGGCTGTGATGTGGTTTTGGGTGCCCAATGGTTACGCACTCTTGGCCCCATTCTCTGGGATTTTGCTGAACTTTGGATGCAGTTTTCAGCCGAGGGGCACCAAAACACTTTGAAAGGCTTACAACCAGGGTCTCTCAGCATCATCAGTTCACACCGTATGGAAAAACTTCTTAAGAAGAATTCACATGGTGTCATCGCTCAGCTCCATTCCATTCAGATGCAGCCATCAGCAGTCTCTAGCACTCCTGCCGATCTCCAACACATTTTGGACAAGTATTCTGGTATATTTGCTGAACCTGTGGGATTACCTCCTTCTCGTCCAGAGGACCACCATATTCAGCTCCTTCCTGGCAGTGTTCCGCCCAACATCAGGCCCTACCGCTACCCATTTCATCAGAAGACCGAAATCGAGATACTTGTCCGTGACTTACTGAAGCAAGGTATTATTCGCCCTAGTACCAGTTCCTTTTCTTCTCCAGTTCTGCTTGTTCGCAAAAAAGATGGGTCATGGCGACTCTGCATTGATTTCCGAGCACTTAATCATCTCACTATAAAGGACAAGTTTCCCATTCCAGTTGTTGATGAACTTCTTGATGAACTTCATGGGGCTCATTTTTTCTCCAAGTTAGATCTTCGTTCTGGGTATCATCAAATTCGGGTTAATGAGGAGGATATACCTAAAACTGCCTTCCGCACACATGATGGTCACTATGAATTTTTAGTCATGCCCTTTGGCCTCACGAATGCTCCTTCCACATTTCAGGCAGTGATGAATAACATATTTCGACCATACCTCCGGAAATTCATTCTGGTCTTCTTTGATGATATCCTCATATATAGCAAAACTTGGGCTGAGCATCTCCATCATCTGGAGCTTGTCTTGCAACTTCTCTCTGATCATCAACTCTGTGCAAAACTATCTAAATGTGTGTTTGGCCAGGAGGAAGTGGAGTATCTCGGGCATATTGTTGCACACCATGGAGTGCGGGTGGATCCTACAAAAATAGATGCCATGAAAACTTGGCCGCATCCTAAAACTCTCAAGAGCCTTCGAGGTTTTTTGGGGTTGACTGGCTACTACCGCAAGTTTGTCAAAGATTACGGGAAAATTGCAGCACCATTGACAGCTCTGTTAAAAAAGGATGCCTTCTCCTGGACCCCTGTTGCTGAGACTGCATTTGAACAACTGAAACAGGCTATGTGCAGTACACCTGTTCTCGCGATGCCAGATTTTTCCAAACCCTTCACTATTGAGAGTGATGCTTGCGGCAATGGATTGGGTGCTGTTCTCCTGCAAGATGACCATCCTATTGCGTTCACTAGCAAAGCCCTCTCTGGTAAGAATCTAGCCCTCTCTACTTATGAAAAAGAAATGATGGCTATTTTGCATGCTGTACAGAAGTGGCGGCCATACCTCTTAGGGAGTCATTTTTGCATCAGAACCGATCACCAAAGTCTGAAATACTTCCTGGAACAACGGGTATCCTCTCCTACACAACAGAAATGGGTCAGCCAACTCATGGGGTATGATTATGAGATCACCTACAAGAAGGGTAAGGAGAATATTGTGGCAGATGCTCTTTCTCGCACATTTGATAATCAAGCTTCCCTTTCCGCTATTTCTATGCCCATTCCCAATTGGTTAGCGTCTGTTCAGCAGGGCTATGACAGTGACTCTTCTTTATCTCAAATCATTCACCAGCTAGCCAATAATCCTTCTGCTATACCACATTACTCTTGGGATGGTGCTTCTCTTCGCTACAAGGGTCGGCTAGTGCTTCCTCAGAACCCAGCTCTACATCAGGCTATTTTTTATGAACTCCATGCTTCTCCTTCAGCAGGGCACTCAGGCTTCCTCAAAACTTATGAGCGAGCAAGGAGAAACTTCTTTTGGAAAGGGATGAAACAGACGATTCAACAGATGGTGGCTGAATGTGATACTTGCCAACGCCACAAGGGTGAAACGACCCTCCTTCCTGGCTTGCTCGAACCATTGCCCATCCCTACACGGATTTGGACTGATATTTCTATGGATTTCATTGAAGGGCTTCCTAAATCCGGTGGCAAGACAGTGATCTTGGTTGTGGTTGATCGTCTCTCGAAATATAGTCATTTTTGTGCCCTCAGCCACCCCTATACTGCCTCCTCTGTTGCACAAATCTTCATGGACCAGATATTTCGTCTTCATGGACTCCCTTCTTCCATTGTCTCTGATCGTGATGCAACTTTTACCAGTCATTTTTGGACTGAACTGTTTCAGAAAACTGGCACCAAACTGAAGATGAGTTCGGGCTATCACCCACAAACTGATGGTCAAACTGAAATTGTCAATAAATGCTTGGAAACTTATCTTCGTTGCTTCACTTCCGAACAGCAACATCAGTGGGCCAAGTGGCTCCCTTTAGCTGAATGGTGGTACAATACCTCTTACCACACTGCCTCTAAAATGACTCCATATGAAGCAGTCTATGGTCAGGCACCTCCAGTGCTCCTTCCCTACACTCCCAACAGCTCACCAGTCCAGGCAGTTGACATAGTTCTCCGCAGCAGGGATCAGATTCTTCGTACCTTACAGGATAATCTTCACATGGCCCGTAATCGGATGAAACAACAAGCAGATCAACACCGTTCTGAGCGCTCATTTCAAGTTGGGGATATGGTTTTTCTTCGTCTACAGCCATACAAACAATCCTCCCTAAAGCTGAAAGGGCGTCATAAGCTGGCCCCAAAATTTTATGGGCCTTATAAGGTTCTACAGAAGATTGGTTCAGTTGCTTATAAACTGGAACTTCCTCCTTCTTCTCGCATTCATCCAGTCTTTCATGTTTCTTGTCTAAAGAAAGTTCTGGGTACCACTGTCAGAGCACAAACTACTCTCCCTGAAATGGATACGGAAGGATCCATTATCCTGGAGCCGGTGGCAGTCATTGACCAGCGCACTCGCCAGCTTTGCTCTCGCTCCATCTCTGAGGTCTTGATTCAGTGGCATGGCATGCAACCAGAGGATGCTACCTGGGAACCCCTTCTTCAGATACAACAACAATTTCCACACCTTAAGCTTTGAGGACAAAGCTTTTTTCTAAGGGAGAGGGGATGTTAGGAACCTGTGTGTTCCTTCTGTTTATTTTGTTAGAGTAGTGTTGTTGGACGCATATGCTTTGTAAGTCGTCCCGTGAGTATATTTTATTATCCCACATGCATAGGTAGTATTACTTTTCTAGATCGTACCCAGTATATAAGAATGGGTTGAGGCCCTTAATGGGCACGGACGAATTTATTGTATTGAGCTTGCTCAAAGGAGGTTACCCCCTCGAAGTGGCCTGCGATCAGTAGATTCATTCTGAGTTCTGCTATCACTTTGTATTCTGTTATTTCGAGCATTCTCACGATATTGCTATAAGGAGGTTCTTCACATCTTTAAAACATAAGGTTCAATATTTAATTGGATCTAATGCCTTATTTGTTGATAATTTTGATGGTAGTGGGAATAAATATGTTTTTCCTCCTAATCAAAATCTTAAAATTTATATGAATCCTTTACCTCAACATGATACTAATACCATTGCTTAGCTATCTTCTATGGATATTGTGTATGATTCAAAGATGGATGTTCTTAATCACATTGTTAATCAAGTGGAGGATGTTGTTCAATCTATATCTCCACCTCAACCTCAGCTTCAATCTCAAGTTTTATCTCAACCTCAACTAAAACCTAAACCTAAATTGAAGACTCAACCTAAACGTCAATAACAACCTAAGAATAAAAGGCCTTGGGAACTTTTGATTACCTTCGATGATTCTAAGACTATTAAAGCTCTTGGTGGTCCCCTTTATATTTATGGTAGGATTTCTCACATACCTACTCGTGGTTGTCTTTTGATCCTACATCCTTGGTCAATGTTATTATTGAAGAAAATATTTTTATGAAAATATTGCAACGTGATTCTTATGATACATTTGATGCGTGGATTCAAACTTGTAATGGTTTTCTTTATCCATCATTTGATTCTATTAATTTACTGGTTGAACTTTCTTGAAAAATTGTAAATACTACCTTTATTGTTGTTCCTACTTCTGATTAGTTTCAAGTTAAGGTTGGTTTGTTGTGGTTAAATGTCATGCATGTTGTTACTTCACCTATTCATAAATGTCTTAAATTTTTTCATGATGAAGAAGTGAAGATGGTTAATCATAGTTCATATCACCTTTCTAGGCCCAAGAATTGTGTTACCCTTGACTTCTTTTGGTCTTAATTACCTAACTCATGTCCTTCTTGACTCGATCATCTTTTTTGCTCATATCAAGCCTATAAGAATCATAAGATTATTGAGTTAAGCTTATCTCCTATGGATCTTAATCATGGTCTTTTATCTACACCTTCCACACCTCCTTTATCTATGGCTTCTACATTTGTTAATCAAGCTCCTCTTATTGCTTGTTCATTAGCTGATAATCCTATTAATCCTCCTATAGAACTTGTGAAGGATCCAGTAATTGTTCCTTCTAGTTCACAACTATTAGAAATAGGGAATACTAAGAGGGGAGGGCGAATTAGTATTATACAAACTTTTGTTGCCAACTAGATATTATTAACTACTTTAAACCATACATAAGAAAGTAAACAAGTAATGCTAAACAATAAAAGTAACCATGCATAGATAGGACTCATAACATGATGAAGGGTGCTCCCCTTAATACCATACACACATAATAGCAACAAAGAAACACCAACAAATGCAAGAACAAAATATGGACTTGTTATTTGCACCAAAAATGTGGAATTACAAAATTCACAATTACAATATGTTAACCTGCTTGGGAGCCTTCGGTACAGTAATTTGCAAGACAAGTTGCAAACTATCACCTAGAGTTGTCCTAGACAATGTTTGGGCCTTTCTTAAATAGGTAATTTTATGCCGCCTGAGAAGGTTCTAGATGCTCAAACTTAATACCTAGGGCCAACAAACCCAAATAATACATATAAAGTAAACTAAATACATATTTGACAAATTATTTTAGATATTTCAGTAGCCCAACTTCAGAAGGGCATAACTCTTGAACTGTTACTTTGATTGACTATTATAACCACTTTTTAGAAACACTAGCTCTTGATCTACAACATTAGAACCACACAAACACCTTTCCGTCGAGTTTTTGGACCTCATTTGGGCACTCTAAGGCCTCCAACAGTGAGCCTGAAGATTTTTCTACAAAATTTTCCACCAAAAATCCACAATAAATTCTTCGATACTTAAGTTGGACCAATGAGATTTTTAATGGCAGGCTTACAATTCCAAAATGAACCTTCATGTAGAAGATGAGAACATTTTGGGCTCGTATGGGCAAATTACTTAACATAGAAAGTTCCCATAAATAGTAACCACCCTGTCTACTAATCCTTATTAAAATAGAAAAGACTGAAATGAAATATATTTTTGGGTGATGCAAGATTGCTCTTACACCTAGGATGCTCCTGCATCAGACACCCATGGTAATTTGAGAAGTGACTCCGTCATGTCTCAAGTGTTCAGAGGAAAACCAAGATTGTTAACCTCCTTGTTTGCTAGCTATGATGAATCCTCTACTGGCCTCCCTTTCCATTTGACCAGATATTCCTCACAAATTTTGTTCTTGGTACTTTTTCCAACATGACTGTCTAGTATCTCCTCAATCTCCTTTATAGTTGAACTAGTTGCTCAAATACTCCACTAGACTTCTACAACTTCATGTCCATCACCTCCTTCATAATACTTTGTCAAATATGAAATATTAAATACTAATGAAATATTCAATTCAACAAGCAACTCCACTTCATAAGCATTTCTAGAATCATGCCTTTTCATTATCTTGCACAGTCCGAACTTCTTCATCTTTAGCTTATTATATGTACCCATTGGAAAATGCTCCTTTCTCAAATGAACCATGACTTCAAATCCAATCTAACATTCCTTATACCTCTTTTTCACATCTTCTTTAGCCTTATACTATGTATTCATCTTTATGATGTGCTTCTTCACCTCCTCATGGATGTTCTTCAAATGTTTAGCAAAATCTTCTGCTTCAACACTACTTATCTCTCCTTTATCCAATTGCCTTAATTTAGAAGCATTTCTAGGACTACTCCCATATACAATCTAGAATGGTGATTTACTAGTACTCTCATTCATAGAATTATTATTTGCAAATTCTGCCTGTGGTAAGATTAGATCCCATTCTTTTGGGTTGTCTCCAACTAAACATCTCAACAAGTTTCCCGAACTATGATTCACAACTTCTATCTATCCATCAGTCTGTGGATGAAGTGATGAACTAAACTTAAAATCTATCTTTAATTTTTTCCACAATGTACGCTAGAAATACCCAATAAATTTGGTATCTCAATCTAAAAGTATACTCTTTGGAAAACCATGTAGCCTCACTACTGCTTTAAAAAATAACTCTGCCTCATGAACATCATCACTAGTCTTCTTGCAAGGAATAGAATGTGCTATCTTTGAAAACTTGTCAACCACCACAAAAATAGAATCATGCCCACATTGAGTCCTCAGTAAGCCAAGAACAAAATCTATGTTGACATCCTTCCATGGCTTCTCTGGTATAGGTAATGGCTAATAGAACCCTGTATTCTGCTTCACTCCTTTCACCATTTGACATACTCTGCAACTTTGTACAAACTTATTCACATCTTGCTGCAACTGTGGCTAGTAATAATTCTTAGTAACCAAAGCTATGGTTTTATATCTACCAAAATGTCCAACCAATCCTCCACTATGCTTCTCCTTGATCAAATTCTCTCTCATTGAACTTCTAGGAATGCACAACTGATTTCCTTTGAACAACATACTATCCTAAATCATGAAATCTAACCACTTTGTCTTGTCAAGTATAACAGGTTCTATACAAGCCTTCCATGCTTCACCAAAATCAGTATCATCTAGATACAAAGTATTGAGTTCCTTGAACACAACCACCTCTATTTGCATTTCCATTAGCAAAAATTGTCTTCTACTAAGAGCATCTGCAACTCTATTAGACTTCCCACTCCTGTGTTTCAAAAAATATGTATAAATCTAAAAAAAATCAACTTACTTCAAATGCCTTTGATTCAATTTTCCTTAACTATTTAAATATTGCAAAGCTTGATGACCAGTAAACAAAGCAAACTCCTTGGGAAGAAGATAATGTCTCCAATTCTTCAATGCTTGAACTATAGCATAAAATTCTTGATCATAAAAATAATATTTTCTTTTGGAACCATTCAATTTCTAACTAAAGTAAGCAATAGGTCTACCTTCTTGGCTCAAAATAGCTCCTATTGTAGTACCACTAGCATCACAGTCTACTTGAAATGCCTTGTTAAAATTAGGAAGTGCTAAAATAGGCCGCTCATTAACTTTTTGTTTCAATAGATTAAAAATCTTGTCTACTCCTACAATCCACTTAAATTCTTTCCTATCCCCTCTCATTGTTTCAGTCAAGAGTCCACAAATATTGCTAAAACCTCTTATGAACTTTCTGTAAAAACTAGCCAGTCCATGAAAAGATCTTACCTCTATTGTACTCCTTGGAGTAGGTCATTCAAGGATAGCCTTCACTTTCTTTGAGTCCATTTTCAGACCTTGTGCCGAGACTACAAATCCTAGGTACACCAACTCCTTTACAAAACTACACTTCGTCAGGTTTATCATCAACTTTTCTTCCCTCAACTTATCAAGCACCTTGCGAATATGGATCAAATGGTACTCCAATTTCTTAATAAAGATCAAAATACCATCTAGGTAAACAATGACAAACTTACTTAGAAATTCCTTCAGTACCTCATTCATGAGCCTCATGAAAGTGCTTAGTGCATTGGTTATCGCAAAAGGCATGACTAACCACTCATACAATCCTTCCCTTGTCTTGAAAGTAGTCTTCCACTCATCACCTTCTCTGATACAAATATGATGGTACCCACTCTTCAAATCTATCTTTGTGAAATATTCAGCTCCACTCAAATAGTCCATAATATCATCCATCCTTGGCAATGGAAATTTGTATTTGATTGTGATCTTGTTGATAGTGCAAGAATCTATGCACATCCTACATTCTCCATTATTCTTTAGTGCTAATATGGTTGGTACAAAAAATGGACTCAGACTCTCTCAAATCAACCCCTTCTGGAAAAACTCAAGAACTTGTCTGTTCCACTTTTCACTTTTTGCTAGTGTCATTCTGTGCACTGCCTTGTTTGGAAAACTAGCTCCTAGAACCAAATCCATTTGGTGACTAATCTTCCTCATTGGGGGCAATCCATCAAGTACATTATCTAATACAATATCAAAAAACTCTCCCAACATATTTGCAACTTTTGTAGGTACCTCCTCTATTTCTTCTTTACTATCTTTTAGAATTATAGCGAAACACATATGCTCTTGCTTCATACCTTTGAGAAACTATTTTCCATCAACAAAACATATTCTCATAGCACTATATAGCTTTTCTTCTTTCTCCTTCAATGGCTTCAACTTATGCTTCACTCCATCCTTGGTTAGAGTGTAGGTATTTTCTTGCCCATCATGTAAAACATGCTTGTCAAACAACCAAAGCCTACCCAACAACATATGACATATGTCCATAGGTATGATATCAGATAAAACCTCATCCTAGTAGCTTCCAATCTTGATCTTCACTAAATATTGCTCATTGACCACGACCTCGTGGTCATCTTGCACCCAAGCAATACAGTATGGATGTGGGTGTTTTTGTCTCTTTAGCTTCAACTTGATGACCATCATTTCTGACACTAGATTGTCAGTACTTCCACCATTAATGATAACATCACAACACTTATCTTCATATTTTCACCTTGTGTGAAACAAGCTCCTTATTTGATCAAGTTCATGCTCACCACTCAGAAGGACTTTTCTATTAACTAGGACTTCTCCTCTTTCAACATCTTTAGAATGTGAGGATCTAGCATCTTTATCAACACATGCAACTCTGGCTTGACCTTCTATTCTTTGATTTGTCCTTCCTTGGTGTTGGGTACATTCAAATGCTCTATGCCCTTCTTCTCCATAGTGAAAAAATTTCCCACAGAAGCCTCCTCCTCCAAATCCTTGTCCTCTACCTCTTCTTCTCTAATCTCTATTGTTTAGATCATGGAAATGATTGGAATTGTTTCCCCTTTGGTTCTAATTGTTACTTCTAGCCTCATCCTTGTTCTTCTAATTGTCATTATGGCCTCCACAAGATTGTCCACTTGATCTTCCACTATGACCTCTTCTGCTATTCTTGTTGTCAAAATTCATGCTCAGTTTCTCCTCAACTTTTAGGGCAAATTGATATGCCTCCTCAATACTGTTCATTCAAACCAGACTTAGCTCGTCCTGAATGCTTAGCCTTGACCCATAAAGATAACATGCCACTTTCTTCTTATTAGTTTTTGCATGGCCAGTTCTAATGAGAACTTGGTAGAACTCTTCGATATACTCTTGAACATATTTTTTTTCTTGCTTCAACCCTTGTATTTTCTTCAAAAGATCAAGCTCATAATCCATGGGAATGAATTGTCACTTCAGTTTAGCTACCATTTGTTCCCATCTGGTGATTTTGTCCTGTCCCTTTCTATTTTGCTCCAACTGAACCTCCTACCACCAGATCTTTGCATGTCCCTTTAGTTTTTCCTTTGCAAACTTGACCCTATCAAGATCCTCAATATCTTCATACTCAAAGTACTCCTCTAGTTCATTGATCCAATCGATCCACTCCTCTAAATTAATATTTCCTAAAAATGTGGGAACTTCAAACTTAGGTCTTTTTTCCAATTTTGGAGATGACCCTAAAGAGCCTCTCTTCCTCTGGGTTTAGAATTGCCTCTACTTCGACATTTTCTTCTACTTCATCCTCATCCTCACTTTCATCTCTTATGGGAAGATTTATTCCTCTGTAAATTTGTTCTTCCAATGCTTGCCCTTGTCTTTGGAGGGCTCAAAAACCTTCAGATGTAACACCTACAACTCTTCCACTACGCTCTCTTTGTGGAAGAATTTTTGTGCTTCTATTAGAACCCTAGTGCAAACTGCCTCACAATTGACAATTTATGTACATGCTTAGCCCAAACCATGGTCCTAGTACAAACTGCCTCACAATCGACAATTTGTCCACGCACTCAAGAACTCTAGGTCTGATACCACTTAATGAAGGGTGTTCTCCTTAATACCATACACACATAACAACAACAAATGCGAGAACAAAATATGAACTTCTTATTTTTGCTACAAATGCATAATTACAAAATTCACAAGTACAATATGCTAACCCACCTAGGCGCCTTTAGTATAGTAATCTGCAAGACAAGTTGCGAACTATCACCTAGTGTTGTCCTAGACAATATTTGGGCCTTTCTTAAATAGGCAATTTTATGCCGCCCAAGAAGGTTCTAGATGCTCAAACTTAATACCTAGGGTTGACAGACCCTAACAATACATATAAAGTTGTCTAAATACATCTTTGACAAATTATTTTAGATATTTCAGTAGCCCAACTTTGGAAGGCCATAATTTTTGAACCATTGCTCCAATTGGCTATTATAACCACTTTTCAAAAACACTAGCTCCTAATCTACAACCTTGAAATCATGCAAGCACCCTCCTATCGAGTTTTAAGATCTTATCCAGGCACTCTAAGGCCTCCAATGGTGAGCCTGAAGATTTTTTTACAAATTTTTCCATCAAAAATCTGTAATAACATCTCTAATACTTAAGCTAGTGCAATGTGATTTTTATGGTAGGGTTATAAGTCCAAAATGAACCTTCATGTAGAAAATGAGAACATTCCAAGCTCATATGAGAAATTTACTAAAAATAGCAAGTTCCCATAAATAGTAACCACCCTGTCTACTAGTCCTTATTGAAATAGAAAAGATTGAAGTGAAAATATTTTTGGGTGATGCAAGCTTGCTCTTACACCCATGATTCTCCTACATCATAACACCATATTTTGTTAACCAGGGAAACCCTGGCCAAGGAAAAATTTGGGTGGGGATGATACCCACTAGATGATGTACTAATATAAATATTCCTTGTTAGAGGATAGACCCTGTTAGGATTCTATAAACTCATTCAGTACATATGAGTCCCTATTAGGATACTTTGAATCCTTTTTAGAAGATTCCAACCTTGTTAGGAGTTGTGGTACAATGAGTGCAAGAAGAGCTCACTGCCTAAACATGTACTTTCAATTACAAGAAGAGCTCACTGCCAAACGAAGTAATTAAATTTCCTTAAATATAGAAGTATGGATTGTTGGAAATTTTCTCAATGCTCCCCTTTGATATTTGTGAAAAGGACTTAACCACTTCCTATGTACTATAAGTTGAGTGGTTGTATTAGACATTGAAAAATCGATCTTCTGGTGCAATGGAAAGCTCATCATTACAAGTGGTATTAGAGCTTAGTCATAGGTTCGAATCCTTAGACCCTAAGGTAATGTTGAGGGGGGGATTGTTGGAAATTTGCTTAACACTCCCCTCAAGATTTGTGATAAGGGCTTAATTTCCTCTTGTTTACTATAAGTTGAGTGCTTGTATTGGGCATTGACAAATCAATCTTTTGGTGCAACGACAACCCCACTCTAACATGGATGTTGTACCTTCTTTTAGCTGATCTCTAACCTCAGCTCAATCTCGGATCACAAAATTGAGTTATCAAAATTCACTTCTGCATATGATACAAAACTTTGTATTCATAACTTTCACATTACACTACATAATAATCTTGAAAGATGTCTTTGCATAAATACCATGCATTTTCACAAATTGCTGCTAGGTTGGCTAAGACCAAAATAAACTTTCCCAACTTAGAGTAAACATCTAGGATGTCATCTCTAATTGGTCGAGTAATTATTTTGTAAACAAAATAATTCCTTTACCTTTCATTCCAATATTTTGTACATCTTAAATATCTTTCTTTTGTACTATTTGTACTAATTTCCAAGGTTATACACATCATAATTAACATGTATATTGTTCCCATATATCTTCTCTCTCAAGAATAACATCCTATAACAAATTTATACATAAAAAAATACATTGATGTAAACCATTTCCATACTTAGACAATTTTCTAAGTACCAAAATGCTAAGCATCTTTATTTTTGAGGTTTATTATAAGCATGTACATCATGTGTTGCCATTAATGACAACATTTACATATCTACATATAGACAATTGTCAACATCAACACATTTCAAACAAGACAAAATATAATTGATCTGCTAATGAACATCATAAGAAGCATCGTGCTCAAGCTAAAGCTCATAATTTTGTTCTTCAAAAATCTTTACCTTCTTTAGATACAACCATGCATGATGTGTCAAAAGAAGTTGTTGGTAATAGTGATGTTAAGATGAATGATTTTAATGATTCTATATGTATATTAGATCTTATTTTTGTTAATTTAGATGAAGAAGATACTCTTGATAATACTGATGATGTTAGTGATGAATATGAAACTATTGACATTGACATTGATTTAGTTAATATGCTTTCATCACAATTGACACTTACGCCTAGTATCAAACATTGTGATTCTCAAGAGGATCCTTATTTGGAATAGACTATCATTCCTACTATGTTTGATATAGTCCCTCTTGCGAGTTACCCACCTTCCCCAAATGATATAGAATAAGATGGGGAGAGTATGTAGAAAATTTGATTTCCTTGTCCTTTATGGTGGCCCTATTGTGTGTTTGTCTATTGTACTGTGCTTCTCTTGTGATGTGTTTGCTAAATATTGTTGGATCCTTGTTGCCCTGTTGGTGCAAAAGAATCAAACCTATTGTACTATTCCTCTATATGTATCTCTATTCTTTTATATGTTATTTTATGTTATGTTTTACTTTTGCTATTATTTGTAAATATTTCCTTGTCTAATCTTCTTAGATTTGTGAATTGGTAGCATCGATTCTTTTTGGTCTTCAAGTTATAGTCCAAAAATATTTTTCCTCCTATCTCTTATGTGATCTTTCCTCCTTTGTGATTGTAGCTCTATTTTCTTTGGGGAATGATGTCAATTCATTTTCAATAATATCATATATATTATCTTATGATCATATTGACTCCATATCAAGTAGATCCCTTCTGCATTCTACATATTTTTATGTGGTATTTCCCTTGATTTGTCTTTGTCTGAGGGCATTTCATAGTGGAAATGTAATAAGTGGAATTTTTTATGTTTCCATTAAAGCCATTACTCATGCTAAAGTGTTAGCAATGACTTTAACATGGGGGCATACACTCTTCTCACTTATTACACACACACACTTTTCAAAAATACATATATTATTTTTCAAGATACCTTTTCTCGCTTTTTGGATTAGTGACCAATTGTTAAAGCATGGATTTATATTTTAGGATCTCTTGATCCCTTTAGTTTCAATATTTTTGATCCATTAAGGTTTAAGGTGTCCTTAAGATTGGATCTCATTTTTTTTACTCTTATGAAATAGAATATTCTTGAGGGTAAATCCTTGACGGGTTGACTAGTGAGTAGCCACATTCACTAGGTGGTTCAGTTCCATCTTTCCAGTTGTGTTGTTTTCTTGTGTGGTTCATAATGAGGCATAAGTTTTCATTAGGTGAGATAATCACACATTTTTTCTCTTTCTCTTTTTCTAGAGATATCTCTCTTATTGTGATCTTGGAGATGATGAAGAATTGAGTCCCTGAGGGCTTAAGGATCCCTTTGTCTCTTTGATTTTAATAAGATTATCTTTTCATTATGATCTCCTTTACCAAGAGTTTTCTTTGAGTCCATACTCTTGCTAAAGTAGGGGCTTAATTTATTGTCTTAAAATGGAAGCACTTCCATGTTAAGAGTGTTTAACCCTTTGAGTAAGTGGTCTGGGGTCATGTCAAGAACCTTGGATAGGTCTTTGCATGGATCTGGTTGTTTTTCACCTATTCTTCTTTTCTCCCCTATTTCTAGGCTCTTTCTGACAACTTTCTCTAAGAAAATGAAGACTTTGACTTTTTGTATTAATGATGACCTGAAGGGTCAAGGTTGACCTCAAGGATGACCTCAACCTAGGTCAAGGAAAACCTCAAATGTGACCTAGAGCAGAGTCAACCTTGACCTTGACCCTAGGTCCAAATTTCAAGTTCAAGAGGCTTTGGGATGTTGGGCTTCAAAAAGTTTCATTTTCTTGCTTCTAGGTCAGCTATGTTGGTTTCAAAATGGTACACTTTAAAATTTCATTTAATCTAGGTCCATTTCTAGAGGTTAAGGTTAATTGGGATTTAATTCTCCAATGTGAACCTCTCTACAAGTTTTTGCCCTAGATCACTATATAAGGAAGCCTTCTTCTCTCATTTTGACATCCACTCACTATGAAAATTTAAAATCTACTTTTCATGAGAAGATATTATATTAGATGATCCATTATCAAGCATTCAAGCATCCAATTCATCAAGAAGATCCATTGTTAGCCATTGAAGGATTGAATTTGTATGGAGCCCTCTTGTTGAAGCTTTCTCCATTCACATTCATTCAAGCCTCTTCCTATGTCAAGATCCATTAAAGATTGGTGTTGAATATCTAATGCCATTGATTTGAGACAACCTACAGATAATTCTACATTCATTTGGATCATACATACTTGTGGATTCAAGGATTCAAATCCTACACAAGCATTTCAACATAAGGAAGGTAAATAGTTGCATTTCCTTTGTTTATTAATATTGCATTTTCAATTACATTTCAAGATTGATTCCAAATTGGGTTTTAACCAAAGAAAACCCCCATCCCAAAAAAAACATTTTTTCTTACAGGTATAAGTACAAGATGACAAATTGAAGTACAAATTTGAATACCCTTTTTGGAAAACTTTCAAGATCCACAAACATAATTTTTGTTGGAGAAATGTATGTCAAGGTCAACTTTTTGGGATAAGATTGTGCCTTGGTGTAAGATTGTGCCTTGCTATCTAGGTCAAGGTCAACCTACCCTTAGAATGACAAAAGTTTTCTAGGTTTCTCTATCTTGACATTTCCAGTTCAGAGCTAGTCGCAAAATCTCCCAAAACTATATACAGTCATCATAAATCATCATTTTCTAGATTTTCTCTACTTTGAGGTTAGTATTTTTCTTTTCAAGTACATACTTTCTATAATGGATTATATGATTTCCTATTTTCTTCATATTCTCCATCCTTTGATTCATTGGTGCATTAATCACTTTTTTTATGATTAATCCATTTGGATCTTTCCTTCCTATTCATTTTGGTGCACACCCTTTGCTTTTTTATCTTATTCATTTTGGTGAACTCGACATGCTTACCCTCTTTTCTTTTGTGGAATTAGATGACCTATTATGTTTTGTGGTGTTAGATTTCCTTTTATATTATCTTGTTGGTGATAGATTTGTCATTTATGTTAAATCTTGCATGCTAAATAGATTTCTTGCTTCTATATTTAAAAAATACAAAAAGATTACAAAATACAAAAATATTTATGCTTTCTATTTTCTTAGTTCAGTTCATTTGGATTGCATTGGTTTATGATCTTTACTACTTCTAGTCCTACTTCTGGCATTTCAATTAGACGAAGTCGTAGACTTATGAGTCCCTTTGATCCTAAGTCTTCTTCTCCTTTTCTTAGGATCTCGAATGATAATTTGATTAATTATTGTTTCAATCCTATTATGAAGAAAAAATCTTCTCACTTATCTCATGATGAGGATGATGCTTTAGGAGTTCTTCCTAAATAAGTCCGAAAAATTTCAACTAAACTTGATAAAATGGGTAATTGTCTTATGCAAGAAAACCATAATAAAGATTCTATTAAGCTATAGAGGCTCTTAAGAAAGTTCTTCATGATAGTGATCAAGGTGTTAACCTCTTGCATGGTATTACTCACCTTGTGCATTCAAATGTTAAACCATTAGCTCAAGAAGCTCAAGATTTAGGGTTAATTCCTCATATCACTTGTGTATAACCTTCTTCTGTTCCCTTACATAATGTTCCTACCTATACTTCTCATTTGGTGACTATGACAATTCCCTCTATTCCAATGAATTTTCCTTCTGTGTCCCTTCCTACATCACAACTTTCTTATCATAATGTTCCTTTTACTTATTCTAATCCTCTACTAGCTATAGTTCCTAGTATTTCTCCAATTGTGTCATTTGTTCTTGTAACTTCATACACTTTACCTTGTGTTTCTAATGTTGCTATTCATCCTATTTCTTCTCATGATTCAATTATTATCAGTTTGGCTCAAACTATGTCATCTTTACAAAAAAAATTATCCTTGACTCAAAATAAGTTTAGTATTCCTATGTGTGACATAAGAAGTCCTTTGTCTTGGGATATCATTCATACTCCCTTTCCTCAGGAAGTCGATATGCCTCATCTTGAGAATTATAGTAGTAAGGGAGACCCTGTTCATCATGTTAAAATATTTCAAATCCTTTGTAGTGATTATTCTCATGACCATAGGATTTTAACCAAGTTGTTTCCTAGAACCTTTTGCGACAAGGCCTTACAATGGTTTTGTTCCTTTCCTCCTTATTCTATTGATCCATTTTCACAACTTTCCAATTCTTTTATTCAACAATTTCAAAACAACATTGGCCCACAAGTGTCTTTGAGTGATTTGATGCATTTTAAATAAAGTGCTAAGGAAAAGTTGACTGAATTTATTGGTAGATTTAAGCATTTACATGCTTAGATTTCTTATCCTATTCCTAATATTGATATTCAACATATGTTCATTTCAAATTTACAAAATCATATTAGAGATAAGATTTTTCTTACTAAATTTACCTCTTTTCAACAACTATGTGCAATGCTTCATCATATTCATTTTGGTACACACCCTCTGCCTTTTTATCTTATTCACAATCTATATTTGAAGACAAAAGGAGGTAAATGAATTTTACTAGCTGAAATATTTGTTGATGATATTATATTTGGAGGACAAAATAAATTATGTAAGATATTTTCAAATGGAATGATGAAAGATTTGAGATGTCTATGTTTTGATAAATAAATTTCTTTGTTGGATTACAAGTATATAAGAAGAAATATCATATTTACATTACTCACTCCAAGTATACAAAGGAAATCTTGGAGACATTTGGTATGGAAGATTCAAGACTCGTTAGTACTCCAATGGTGATAGGA
Organism: Cupressus sempervirens; assembly: GCA_028749045.1. Classification (NCBI taxonomy): domain Eukaryota; kingdom Viridiplantae; phylum Streptophyta; class Pinopsida; order Cupressales; family Cupressaceae; genus Cupressus; species Cupressus sempervirens. Next base: position 116,185,942 of record CM053784.1, read on the forward strand.
CATAAACTATCCAAAACTAATGATTTTGTTGAGGTAAATCAAACATTGTGTAGGTCTATGATTGGAAAGTTGCAATATGCAGTTCATAGTAGACTTGATATTGCACTAGTTGTTGGGATTGTTGCAATATTTTTTGCAAATTCTCAGGAGAATCACTTGATGGTTGTTAAAAGGATTATGAGATACTTAAAAGGTATAGAAGGCTATGGTTTATGCTACAAGAAGGATGACATGTTTGACTTGAGAGCCTATATAGATGTTGATTGGACTGGAAACATTGATGAGAGGAAAAGCACAAGGGGTGAAACATTTATCTGAGGAAAAAGATAAGTTTCCTGGACTAGCAAGAAACAAAAATGTATTTCACAATCTACTGTTGAAGCTGAATATATGGTTGTTGTAGTGAGTTTTACAAATGTGGTTTGGATCAAATAGTTAATCAAAGGAATGAAGGAAGAAATCAATGAACCTATAGTAATCTACTGTGATAAAACAAGTGCTATAAACATAGCTAAGAATCTTGTGATGCATAGAAAGACAAAACACATTGCAATTAAATATTACTATTTGAGAGAATTTGTTCAAGACAAAGAAGTGAGAATGAAATATGTAAATACAAAGGAATAGATAGCTGATATATTCACAGAGGCATTACCTAAAGATGCACATGAGTATCTTAGAGGTAAGCTAGGAATGATACCCCTATCTTAAGCTACTTAAAGAAGTAATACTAGTGCCTTGCATCAACCAAGTTGAATGACATACTTTACAACTTGATGCAATTGATCTTACTTTAGGAACTGCCTAAAGTAGGGAAGGAATTGAAATAGAAGATTAATAGTCAGAAGAAAGGTGATAGAGGGAGAACCTTATCAAGGAAACCCAAATTTCAGATATCTCCATGAATAGATGATGAGTCTTTGGCATTCTTTTCAAAGAGGGAGAGTTTTATCAAAAAAAGAGGAAGAGTTTACACTGAATATCTTGGATAGAGATTGCAAAGAAAATAGTAACCTATACAAAGGAAGGACAAATACGGATAGAGGGGGAGATTTCAAGAAAATTTATTAAGTTTCTTTTTGGTATTATTGTTGGTATTGGTTTTTCATCAATGCTAAAGAGGGAGACTATTGAAAAGAAGATTGTTGAAGTATAGCAACCTATCATGAGAACAATCATTATTTTTTCACTAATGTCAAACCTACTACTTGCTAGTAAGACAATTGCTAACTTTGGTCAAAATGCTATCATTTGATTGATTAGTGAAAAGGATTTGAAAAGAAAGGATAACAAGAGTACCTAGAGAAAGGTTGAGTTATATGGTGTATAAAAGTCAGAGCACTAAGACCAAATAAAACTTTGATGATATAATGTATTTTTTATCTACTTAAGGCTACAATGAAAGGATATTGAACCAAAGACAAGAAGAGTACTATACAAAAGGAATGTGTTTTCCAAACTTGACTAAACAAATATTGTAAGGCAAGAATTTAGTTTAGGAAAAGTAGAAAGATGGTTATGACCAAGAAAAGTGAAAGTTTAGTATGTGCCAAGCATCAACAAAATTTAGTATGTGTCAAGCATTAGAAAGATGGCACTATTGACCAAGCAAGATTATGTCGAGCAACCTAGTGTTGAAAGAGCATTAGAAATCAGTTCTTGCCAAGTGGCAACACAATTATTTTGATAAAGATTTAATGAATCTAAGCTAACATATGTTGATTGCTTGAATTAGGTGAATCATGTTAACAATAAGCTTGATGAGCTATTCACACATAATTCAAGATAAACCATTTGAGGATGACTTTGACAAGGATTGTAAGAGAAGTTTCTAGAGGGAACATAATGAAAAGAAGGGAGGACTCAATGAATCCAACCTAACCCTAAGATGGCCAATTGTAATTAAGTGAGAAAAGATCAAAATTCTCTATTTAAGTGGATACAAGGCCAAAAGAAAAGTGTGAGCAAGAAAGAGAAGGATTCTAAAGGTGTTGCTTCATATGGTGGCTAAAGGAATGAACCTACAGTTGGCATACTAAGCAAAAAGGATTAAGGAGGTGATTTCTTGAAGGGTAAACAACCAATCAAAGATGAAGGGAATGAATGCCAAGCAGAATAGAGAACTAAATGAGAGATCTAAAATTTGTAAGTGAGTTTTTTTATTATCAAATAAAGTCCTAATGTTACTTTCTAGAAATTGTATTAGTCTGGATAAATCCTTTGGATTAAGGTTGACCTAATAATCATGAGTAAATCCTTTAACTAGGAGACATTTTAATGAAATGTACTAAAGTCCTCTAACAAGGCTCACTTTTAATAGGGTGATTGAAATCCTTTAATCAAGGTCACATTTAACATTGTGCATTGTAACTATTGACACAAAAGTCTACACCCTTGCTTGAGGTGTGACCCTCAAGAGACCTCATGTAACATGGAAATAACCTCCAACTATGGGACTTACACTCTAAGGTCAAATATTTGGAGAAGGTTGGCTTCCTTACAATCAAGATGCACCTAACTACTCTTGAGATGAAAATGGAGAAGGAGATGTATGAAAGAAAACTACATAGTCTAATCTAAAGGGAGTGATGTGCCTAGATTGAATAATTGTAACTCTGCATGTAGATGTACTACACATCAACATAACACCTAACTACACTAATCTTAAATCTATTATACCTTCTAAGAAACCATATCTAGGTTTAGAACCGATTGAAGTGCTAAAAGGAAAGGGATTTCACTATACAACAACTGCTAGCAGACTTGACAAAACACATAGATCTAAGAAGATGAAAATAAACATTTGAAACAAGGCAATAACATGCACAAATTAATGAATGGAAAGAAGAGGTAAGAACAAAAATATTTCATTAGTGAAAAGCAATATTGCATAGCATAATGCTACTAAAAAATACATATAGAGAAGAACCCTTTACAAATATTTAAAATTTCCTTTATAGAGTTCAAGCATAACTCTAATATTAAAATGAGTTCAAACTCTAACTAGGTAGAGTTGAGATTGTAGAGGAGAAATAACTACTGAGTAGGAGAAATCATGACTAGATCCACATCCTTATGCTAGAAGATTTGATCTTTACGTGCATATTTGGTTTTGAAGAGACAAGAAATGGTGGCCATAATTGCTCTTGCTAGTAGATGGATTGGTATGGAAGTAGATGAATGAAATCCATATTTAAGAATGCATAGAGAACACCAAAAGTGGTTGCAAATGATGCAACAGATCGATTTTTCATTAAAGAGCTTCTTTTGATTATATTCTTAACATGCCATGTCAGTAAGTCGAATGAAGTCAATCCTTAGACTCGTCACATGGCCTAATGCCCTTAATTCATGAAGTCACAATTTCACACACATTTATGCCTTTTAGGCCTTTTCCTTTGTGACCATGTGACCACTTCTTTTCTTATAATCTATTCAATATTTCGCATGGTCATGAGTTGTCTTAACGGATAACAAATTTGCATTGTGACTTTGTTAGTGAAGGGTCCCTCATGTTATTTTAACTTGGTTGCCAATTTGCAGGTTACCCTTATTGATTTTCCTTTAACATTGTGATTAAGTGATCACCATATTCTACTTTCATTCTAACTGCATTGCATGGTCGTGGTCTAATTACATCTTATAATTATTAACTGTGCAACCATGTGATCAAGTATCTTTTAACTGCTCTCGTCAAGTTACAACATGGTTCGATTTTCTTCTTCTTAACATCATGGTTGAGTAATCATTCTATCCTTCCTTTATGCCAATGGTTTTGTTGGGTTGTTGACCTCATCGCTCTCATCCTTTATGATAGTGCAAATGGGAACATAAACATTTTATACACTTTATGATAATGATTGTTGAGCCATAACTTATTCCTCTTACTACTTAGCTAACATCACAATTGCATGATTTAACACTCTCTTATCCTTTTCACCTGGTTGCAGTCTAAGAACTAGATACTTATCTTAGCCACACAACCAAGTGAACAAAGAACTTTTAGCTTCATAATTGCTTTCATGAGGTCACACTTTAATCTTAATAACATGACTAAACTAGCTTGACCATGCAATTGAAGACTCTTTGTGGGCTTCTAACCATTTTTGCAGAGTTGCAGTTAACCTTCAAGCTTTATCTTCTCACACCCCAATCGTGTGACATGACCATTCACCCAATCACTGTCAAAACTTAAGATATCTTCTTATTAAGGCACCTAAATGACTAAGGCCTTCACTAGCTACTTTTCTCGGTCGTGGTATAAGAAGAGCTTAAGTGCTTAACCCTTATGACTCAGTGACCAAAGGAAAATTAGCATTTGGTATCACTGTCATAATCTAAATCTTTATACGATGCAAAATTTTTAAAAGACTTGGGGCTAAAAATGGAAAGTTAAAGCCTCTTGCCATATCCTCATTGGCCTACATGGCAAAATAAAAATTTCAACGTATGTAAGCCGTGGTTGTCACCCTAGAAACTAAATCTTGGAAGGAGGGGCAAAAATGATCAACATTTTTGGCAACTCAGAGGGGATGCTTTCCTGCTAAGCACGAACCAGTGGTCTTAAGCATTCCATTGGGCTATAGAGTCACAAAAAATGAGACCTGCTCTGCAAAGACCAAAAAAATTGTAGCCAGAAAGAAACTGCAACCTCTATGACTACAAAAATTCAAAAAAAATTTCTATGTCATAGAGAAATAGCGTATGCTTCTTCTTGGACAACTTAAAAAAGGCCTAACCTACTATATATAGAAATTTATAGAGAAAATATCAAACAAATCCATTGACTAGCTTGTTGAAGTAGTTTCCGTTCCTTACAAGCTAATTTCTTCTCCCATGTGCATGGGAAACTAAAAATGAAAGTAAGCATGAAACACACTGCTGCATGAAATGACTCCTTCTCAATGTTAAAGACAATGAAACTCACCAACACTAGGAAACTATTGACCTAACCAAAACATGCTTGCTCTTCTTTGTGAAACTCCCCGTCATACTTTGGAATGAGCATGACTGGGGCAACCGATAGTTTTGTTGTAGATCTAGATACCTTATGGGGCATCCTCTTGATAGTACAAGGTGAAAGGAATCATCCTTAACCACTTGGTTGTGCTTTGCAACCTTTCAATCCTCTTGGCTAGCAAGGGCTAGCTTTGATGGTATGGTTGGTGGTGTATGTTCTTCTTTATGTTATGGCTACAATATGTATTCCTCCTTGAGCCCATGTGAATACTTGCAAACAAGAAGTTGCACTTCCTGCACTTATATAGGCTCTTGTAATGTGGGAGGGAGGGATGGTTGTATCTCTTATGCCTCTGATGTATTACTCATCATGCTCATCATCCTCTCCTGTAGTTCTCTCTCACATTATTCCTTTTGTACAACCAACTCACTTGCAAGAACTACTTCATACTCTTGTTGTTGGGCTTCTAGCCTCCTTGCACACTCTACCTCAAATTTCTTTGAAAGATCTGCCTTAAATTGCTGCAACCTCATCTCTCCCTCTGGAGTGTGTGATGGTTAGTGAGCAACAATTGATACCTCCTAAACTTGGGGGAGCAAAGGTAATGCTTCCTCCTTCATCATATCATGGGAGACCTTTAGATGTTACACATAGTCTAGCTTTTCTCCTCCTTGCAACAGGCCCTCAGGTTCCACCCTAGGCTCAAGATTCAAGATTTGTTCCTCATATGGGGAAGATGACTTGTTAGATAGGCATGATGCCTCAAGTTCATAGAAATCAATCTTCCCCATCCATTGCGGTGTCCCCATGTCACAACAATCCCTATGATGGCTTGAAGAAGAAAGGAACTCTTCTTATTAGACTGTCTTCTTTATTGTGACATTATATTGAGGCTAAGGAGAAGCCTTATGCACATTAACATTTTCCTCCTTGAGGATGAGGATCTCCCTCTAATGTTCCTCTTCCTCAACCTCTTGCTGTAGTATATATTCTTCAATCGTTGGTTGCTCTTTTGTTTTATATGATGTGGAAAAATACATGTTGACTTCTTCAAGAACTATAAAGAAGGGAAAAAATTCGTTTTGGGACTCTCCATCATTGACATGTGGAGGTGTCTGAATTTAGGTTGAGGTTCAAGGTAGCTTGAAGTGGAAAGCCAAGGAGGGTTTCTTTATCTGAAGCTAGCAAACTTCCTCCTTGGAGGTTCTAGCACTTCAGCTCTCTATATTTGGGCAAGCTTGAGTCTTGCCTCCTCCTCAAGTCTCCTCTTTCTTAATTATTCCTCCTACTAAAACCTAAGAAGGGTCTAATGAGCTTCATTGAAAATATCAACAAACTTAGACACTATGCTACAAACATAAGGATCATTCACCCACATCTCCCTATCATCCTATAACTCTTTAATCCAAGAAGTTGTAATGAGCATAACATGAGAAAAATCCCTGTAATCTATATTTTAGTATGGATTTTCAACATGGCTTAAAATATTTCCAACGTCAGCAAACTTGAACCCCAAACTATCTATGTGGTCATAAAGCACTCCTACCTTTGACATGAGATCACTAGAGGGTTCCAAGGAAGATTGGGCAAGCTATTGTAGAGAATGAGAGGGCTAAGGAATAAACTCTTCATGATATGGGGGAAAATGGGGGGCATTTCTCTAAAGGGTATCCATGCTAAAGCATTCAAAAAAGCACCTTCATAGAGATCATGGGAAAACAAAAAAATTGAAAAATCATACCAAGACTTGATATGTATGAAACCAATAGATGCATGGAGCCACCATGGTGTTAGATAAATGCCTCCAAAGGCCAATTTCACTAAGAATAACACCCAAATTCTCAATGAGTGGACTTCAAAATAGCTTCCAACAGACTTGAGTAGCTGAAATTGATTGTCCCACCGGGTGTAGCAAAAACTATTGACACAAAATTCTACACCCTTTCTTGAGGTATGACCCTCAAGAAACCTCGTGTAACATGGAAACAACCTCCAAGTGTGGGACTTGCACTTTAAGGTCAAATCTCTAGAGAAGGTTGGCTTCTTTACAATCAGGATGCACCTAACTACTCTTGAGAGGAAAAGGGAGAAGGAGATGCATGAAAGCAATCTACTTAGTCTAATCTAAAGGGGGTGATGTACCTAGATTGAATGGTGGCAACTTTGCATATAGATGCACTACACATCAATGAAACACCCAACTACACTAATCTTAACACTATTCTACCTTCTAAGAAACCATATGTAGGTTTAGAATTGGTTGAAGTGTTGAAAGGAAAGGGATTTCACTATACAGCAACTGCTAGCAGACTTGACACAACACATAAATCTAAGAAGATGAAAAGAAACATTCAAAACAAGGCAATAACATGCACATATTAATGAATGGAAAGAAGAGGTAAGAACATAAACATTTCATTAATGGAAGGCAATATTGTAGAGCATAATGCTACTGCAAAATACAGACAGGGAAGAACCCTTTACAAATATCTACAGTTACATTTTATAGAGTTTAGGCATAACTTTGATACTACAATGAGTTCAAACTTTGACTAGGTAGAGTTGAGATTGTAGAGGAGCAATAACTGATGAGCAGAAGAAATCATGACTAAATTCATGTCCCTATTTTGGAAGATTTGATCTTTATGTGCATATCTAGTTCTAAAGAGATAGGAAATGGCGGCCATATATGGATCGATATGGAAGTAGAGGAATGAAATATGCATTTAAGTAGGTATGGAGAACACCAAAAGTATTCCAGACAATTCAAAAGATCAATTTTCTATTAAAGAGCTTCTTTCAAATGTTTTCTCAACATGCTAGGTCAGCAAGTCAACTGAAGTCAATCCTTAGACTCTCCATGGAGCCCAATGCCCTTAATTCATGAAGTAATGGTTTCACACACCTTTATGCCTTTTCCTTCATGACCATGCAACCACTTCTTTGTTTATAATCTATTCAAGACTTTGCAAGGTCACGAATTGTCTTAACTAATAACAAATTTTCTTTGTGATTGTGTGAGTGAAGGGTCCCTCCTGTTCTTTTAACTTGGTCGCTAGTTTGTGGCTTATCCTTATTGACTTTCCTTTAACATCACTGTAATGCTCCACCAAGGGATCCAAAGAATTAATCTAAAATATCACTAAGTTTGCCAAACAATTTTTTTTTAAAACATCATGAAAGTAAAACCATTCATAACATTTGTGGAAGCAATAGCAACAATTCAAATGAAAGCAAACATAACATACATAACAGTTACATTCTTTAAAGATCCCTTAACGTTGTATCACATCTAAATTAACTATTCATCTAACATCACATCCTTAGCAATGTTACATCCAATGTTCTTAAACAATATACAAGTCCCTTTTTGGTAATTACATTATAGATTGCTCAATCATCCACTGTACATGTTACAAGGTATGAAAAGCTTGAAAGAATAAACATCCATGTAAATAAAGTACATCATCATCCAATATTAATCCATGATGCAATTAAAGTAAATGAAACCACATATCATACATGATACATCATCATCATAAAGATATAAATATTCATCATAAAAGATAACCATACATCACAAACATAAATAACTAAGTGCACGGTTCCTCCCAACCGTAAATAGCATCATTAGACCATCATGGATCCTAGCCATCCCTCCGTGCATAACATCCCAAAGCACTGAAGAGATCATTGGTATTGACATAGTAAGAATGTCACTCCTAACATATACTATATCATATGCAGAAAGTAATCTAACATGCAAATAAAAGCATAAGATAACATCATCTAACATATGCAAATCATCAATAAAAGAAACATACCAGTAAATACATCCATCATAAGGTATATCATCAATCATAATTTTCCAAGAACATAATGAAGATAAATACCTACCAAGAATGCTCCAGCCATGGTGTCTCAATGGATCTCAAATGATAAGAGTGGAAAAACACTACCACCCGACTGCGTGGAACCTAAGTGGTCCACTCCCACCATGCTAAGGAGATAATCTCAAATCCCATATAGGCTATCACATAACAAAAGTACTCTCGAAGTCCAGGAATCCTAAAAGTATACTAACTCAAAGGTTCCATTCACAAAACTGACATCTACTTCCCAGAGGCACACAATGACATGTAGGAAACCTACTATGCAAGCGAAAAAGTGTCATCACATTTATCACGTACAAGTTACCTTGGTAGTTAGCTAAACTCCACAGGTCCATACTGATCTCATGCAGCCACTAGTATCCTCTCATATTGACGAGGCATACTATGGAATGCAAGGTCGCAACCCTGCATTCTCTCTACTCCCATCCTAGTTTGTACAAGCACTCGAGGCATGGGCGAGAACATCAAAACAATTATCTTTTTAAGTTCATTTAATCCCCATTTAGTGTGTAAATGTTATCACTTATTAACCAAACTTACAATGAGTTACCCTGGCAACCACTTAGGGCCTCAGCCCCCATTGCAAGCCACTTCTCGAAACTACAAGTAGATTACCTACCCTAAGCTCATAGAATTAGAAAATCACCACAGTCCTGTACAAGCAACTGTAAAAATACCAAAAGATAATCCATAAAAAGAATTATCAAATAACCATGATAAAAGCATCAAATATCCACAATAAGAATCATCAAATCTCCATGAGCATCTAGAAAAGCATCCATAGAAAATCATGACCACAACAATTCTCTATTGGCAACTGAAGGCATCATTGATAATCATAAGTATCCATTGGTTCTCAATAATCAAAATATATCTCAAAATAAATCACAATATCCATTGGTTCTCAACAAGCAACCAAGAATATCTCAAAATCATACTGATCGAAGACTCCAAAATGGTTGAGTCAAACATGTCACAACATGACATCATCAAGAAATAAATCAACATTTCAGTCTCATCATGGAAACTAGAAAATAAACTAAGGATAACTGATTGATGACTCAAAAATGATTAGCTCAAGTGTCTCAGATACATATACATCTCAGCTTCACACATGAAGACTAATGAACAATAACAATCAGTAAATACAAACATTTCATAGAGCATACGATCACATTACCATGGTTGGGCTTATAAAGATCGAGACCAAATAAAATCAACATGCCATCACATCTCATAACCCCTGAGCCTCTGGTAACAACCTAGGACCCAAAACAAGAAGCATATAGAATACACAATGCAAACACATGTTTTGGTTTTGCTATATTACATAGTTGAATTAAGTGTAGGGGTTTCAGTTTCTATTTTCAAGTATACTTCAAGTGTATAGGATTTATCATTTGACCTACACGTCAACCCGTTTGTTTTCCCGATAGCATTATTCTTTCCATCATTAAAATAATATTCTAAGAATAGCTTAAGGATAAATACTTTACTCATTAAATTGATCATCATTGACCCTTAATTAAATTGTTCTCTTCATTTAACTAAGATCCATATTTTAATTGATTAACTCTTCTTTAATGTTACTTCAACTTTTCAACATAATCAAGGATCATTATTCGTTTATAAGAGAACCAATTATCAAACTTCGAATAAGAAAATTATAACTTTATTAAAACGATCAATTGAATCAATCAATTAACCTAGATACACAATTCAATGAATTTTATATTCTAATAGTTTTCAATTCAATATTACTAAGTCTCATCATTAAAACATCTAAGGTTATTATTCAAGTCATAAGACCTATCAACTTCGATACTTAACAACTCCACTAAAGAATCATTATTATCAAAATTTTGTTACATAACTTAATTATTAATTAAATCTAATTAACTCTCATTAATTGATTTAATTAATAATTGCATAACCATAGCAACGTTCTAATTATTATCAGTTGACTAATAACTAACTAGAAAAAGTCAACTATAATTCAATACTCAAATGATCATATTAATAATTCAATAATAATAACTTGTTAATATTTAATAACAAGCTATATTGAAAACCTTAATAATAATTTTGTAATGACCACATTCGTCATTCTTATATGAATACTGATGTTTCCTTAATTAATCCTTATTATCAAAAATCATTTAGAACACTATACTATTATTTATTAATAATTTGCTAGACCCAACAAACATTAATAAATCACAACTATAAATAATCGATCTAGAGAACCCTTACATAAGCTTCATTAGCTAACTCTTAATACCATTAAGGTATATAAATGAGTTATTTAATACTACATAACGTATTAATAATAACATAGCAATGTTAGAATGATGTTATAATATAATAACGACTCCTTGTCAAGTACATCTTAAACCAATATCATTAATGTCTCATATAAAATTATCATCTCTCAATTATTTAATATATATAAACTAGTCAACCATAGTCCAACTTGCTAATACTCATACTGATAGTCCAATGACAGTTTACATTAATTTTCTTATTGAAAATTCTATTATACTAGATTCATCACTATGGATACTAATGTCTTTATTCTAATTTAATTAACAGATTATTATTAATAATCCATATTTAGCACTATTGTGATTATAATAATAATCAATGTAACATATTGAGCATAACATTTAATATTTGTAACTTTACAAATATTAATGTTAAGTCATGACTTTATACACCTATTAAATAATACGTAATAACATATATTACCATTGATAGCTATATATATTATTAAATATATTAAATAAAATTTATATTAATTAATACTTAATACTATTAATGTTGAGTAACAATATTCATAACATCAATTATAAGTAAAATCGAATTAAAATACCATAACAATATTATAAATCAACTAATTATAATTTAATATTAAAACTTAATCGAAATTAAAAAACTTTATAATATATCAATGAGGGAAGCGCTTCAAAGTTTAAGCGATTATTAAAAAAATGCTGAGCAAAAGTACGGTGAGCCGTGCAGCCCGCGGGTCGTAGGTACCTTGCGTACTTGTGGGTACTCCGCGACTAGCGCAGGTACTCTGCCGCTGAGAGAATGGGGTACAGGGGGTGGGGATATATCCCGGCCCTCCACACATATAATTTTTTTTTTTTTATATAACATTTCTAAAAAATAACGTTTCACGATTCGTATAACATTTTTCAAATAACGTTTTCACACGATACAAAACTTATAAATTTCTACTACGATTTTAGGCAAGTATATACATATATGTATATATGTATATATATATATATATGTATATACGTATATGTGTATATATATATGTACAAGCATTACAACATTTTTATATTAGACATATATATGTGTGTGTGTGTTCTCATTTTTCTGCAAACATATATATATATATATATATATATATATATATATATATATATATATATATTTTAAGCACAAAGGGCTTTTCTAACTAAGAATTCTTTTTCCTTTAAAAGAATAGTTTTCTAAACATATCCATTAATTCTTCCAATAGGTTTAACTATAAATTTGAAATTATCATTCTCAATTTGATTCTAATTCGAACCCAAACCCGTTTAGATCTAATTCTTTCTCATTTGGAACTAGGGTTTTCTATTGTTTTCTTCTTAACCAAATAAAATATCTAGATTCCAATTCCAATTATAGATTCAATCACAGATAGTATTCAGACACATATAACAGACATGATGAAGACAGGAAGAGAAATAGTGCAAAGAGAATATGCGAATATCACAAGTGCACCTGGACACTGATGCTAATCTGCCATGCCTCAGAAGTCCATAGAAAATCCCTTCCTTCTCCATCATTCGCAATTCCTCCAAGATCCAAGCCAACTGAAAACCTTCAAGTGACTAGAAGTGCTAGAAGAAGCATAAGAGCATATAGAAACATATGAGCATGAGCATGTAGAAGCATATGAGCATATAGAGGCATATGAGCTTCTCAAATGCATATAAGCTTTGAAGCTTGAAGCTTCCATTTAAACTTGAAGCTTGTAGCTTGTAGCTTGTCCAAACACACTAGGAGAGCCTCTATTTAAAGGCCTCTAAGATGCATCTAGAATGTGTCTAGAAACAACTAGAAGATAAGCATGACAACCAAGCATGAGTCTTCTCCAACCTTCTAGATTAGTCATAAGGTTGTAGACACCATGTGCTCAAATAAAATGCTAACTCCTAAGTGTAGACAACTAGTGCATACTTAGAGTGCAAACTCCTGTATTGTCTACATGACAACTCTCGAGAATTTGCAAACTCCTTTGTGAGCAAATAATGCACAATAATTAATATAATATTCACTTTACTCTTTCCAATTTAATTAATTAATTAATTAAATCTCATGCACTAACTTTTATAATTCCATTTTTTAAATCTTAATATATTTATATTTTAGTCACATGAAATCTAGAATCTTTTAATAATTTTAAATATATTTTCCACTTTTAAATTTCATTTTCAAAACTTAATTGCTAAAATATTTATTAGCTTTAATAATAATGTTATTTAGTCATTTATTTAAAAATGAACTCCAAATATATATTATTATTAAAATAAATATTGTCACATTCCAAATTTAAACTTATAACTTTTATCTTCAAATTTAATTATTTTATTTAATTAATTTCCCAATTAATTAAATAAAATAAATATTAAAATATCATATTAATTTTCTATTAAATTAAACCATTAATTAAATCTTTTAATTAGGCTTAATTAATAGAAAATACACCAAAGACTCACAAGGTAAAAATACGAAAACCCATCATAGCCAAAATACATACAAAATTAAACCAAGGGTTTATATCACAAATTACGTTATCCAATGTATTCGGAGGGTACTCAACTCAGATACTTGTCCTAATTTTCAATTAGGACAAATGGCTTAAAAGGGTTGGGATTTGGACTTGAGAATTTATCTCCCCTCTCTTATCATTGAGATAATGTGATAGGGTATGCTCATCCTGGCAATTCAGGGAAGTCGATACCGGATACCTACAACTTGCATAAAAACTATGCATGTACAAGCACAATATATACTAAACTAAATAGGCAATGGCAGGAAGTGGTGCATTGTGTAGATCCCGACTAGTAGGTGACTACGACTCCCTTCCTTAACCACATCAGACACACCATACATAAGAGCAAACACACACACACCATACACATGCAAGTATGGGGTAAGTATCCATAAGAAAACACATGTTATAATAAATCATCTAACTAATCATCATCAATAATTGCAAACACTGTAATAATCATCATGCATACATGAAATGTAAAGTACCAAGTAATCTCATCACATATCAATTGAATCCATAGCACATATTTGATAGTCTCAAAACAATGCTGCTAACCATCAACATGAGACTAGCCCCAAAAGAGCTCGACAATGACAACAAAAAAATCTGACCTAGGGGCGGGCACTACAATCACGACCAAGAGATCACCATATTCTACTTTCATTCTGATTGCATTGCATGGGCATTGTCTAATTACATCTTATAATTATTAACCATGCAACCATGCAATGAAGTATCTTTTAACTTCTCTCTTTAGGTTGTAGTGTGGTTTGATTTTCTTCTTCTTAACATCATGACTGAGAAATCATTATATCCTTCCTTTATGCTAATTTTTTCATCGAGTTGCTGACCTCATATCTCTCATCCTTTTTGACAACATGACTAGGCAAACAAACATTTTATACTCTTTATGGTAATGCTATTTGGGTCGCAACTTATTCCTCTTATTGCATAACTAACATCATGAATATGCAATTTAACACTCTCTTAGCCTTTTCACTTGATCAACATCTGAGAACTAGATACTTAACTAGGTGACCAAGTGAACAAAGAACTTTTAGTTTCATAAATACTTTCATGAGGTTGCACTTCATTCTTCATAACATGACTACTAGCTTGACCATGCGACTAAAGACTCTTTATGGGCTTCTAACCATTTTTGTGTAGTCGTGGTTAACCTTCAAGATTTATCTTCTGAGGCCTCAAGAATGCAACACGATCATTTGCCCAGTTGTTGTCAAAACTTAATATATCTTCTTATTTAGGCGACCACATGACTGAGGCCTTTAGTGGCTGCTTCGCTCAGTTGCAGTATAAGAAGAGCTTAAGTGCTTAACCCTTATGACTTAGTGACCAAAGGAAAATTAGCATTTGGTATCATCGTCATAGCCTAAATCTTTATATGATGCAAAAGTCTTAAATGACTTGGGGCCAAAAAAGGAAAGTCAAAGCCTCTTGTCACATCCTCATTGGCCTCTATGGTAAAATAAAAAGTTCAATGTATAAAAACCATGGTTGTCACCCTAGAAACTAGATCTTGGAAGGAGGGGCAAAAATTGATGTAGGAGCATCTAGAGGTATAAGGGCAATCCTGTGTCACCCAAAAAAATATACTTAGACTTAGTTTCTGTTTCATGTGTTTTCATTTTTAGATCAATAGGCTCCACGGTTTGAAAGTTATTGCAGTTTTTTGGGTTTTGGAGACCTCCTAAGAATGCTTCAAAGTTAGGTTAGGGGCATTAAATGAACATAAAAAGGAAAAAAAATGGGGGATGAGAAAATCTTGTCCACAGGGCTATAGAGCACTTTGAGAGCTTTCTGAAAATGTAAACAGTTCATCAATCAGAGCTACGGTTCAAAAGTTATGCCTCCCGAAAGTTTGGTTACCATTTCTGGATTCTTCTAAATTTGCACTAACTTCTAACGCAGCTTCTGGAACCTTCTATTAGGTTGATGGATGCCTACTAGCACTTTCTAGAATGTACTCCTAGTCCTTAACCCTCTGGGGTCTATTTAAGGAGATTTCGAACATTGTAAAAGGCAGTTCGAAGTGGAGTTTGAGAGGAGGTACTGAAAGGAGAAATTATCTCCAGATTTATGCTATTGTAAGCCCTTAGGGCATGTTTTGAAGTTGATTTTCTCTATACTGTTTGTACTAGCTTATTTTCTCAGTTAATATAATTTCCCCTTTTCTATTGTGTCCATTCTGTTCTTGGGTTGTGTCCCCATCAATTGGTATCAGAGCTGGTTTTCCTAAGTGTGTAGACAGAGCGCCGACTGTGAGGCAGTTTGCACTAGGACTATGTGGTTGTGGGTTTGAGTTAGAAGATTCCTCCATGAAGAGAGCGTGGTGGAAGGGCCAGAGCTATTAATCCTGAGGAGGTTAGAGCCCTCCAAAGGCAAGTACAAGCATTGCAAGAGGAGCTCCGTAGAGGAGAAAATGTTGCCGTAGGTGACGTCAATGAGGATGACAATGAAGAAGAAGTAATGGGACCAGAAGGGGAATTTGATGGGGAAGTTCTGAATCATGTAGAGGAAAGACTTTTTAGGGCCATTACTAAGTTTGGAAAAAGACCCACAATTGAAGTGGGTGTATTTTCAGGAAATTTGAAACCAAATGAGTTGATCGATTGGATAAATGAACTAGAAGAATACTTTGAGTATGAGGATATCAGGGACCCAGATAGGGTTAAGTTTGCAAAGGCCAAACTGAAAGGCCATGCCAAAATCTGGTGGCAAGAGGTTCAATTGGAAAGAAATAGAAGAGGAAAGGAGAAGATCACAAGATGGGATCGCATGGTGGACAAATTGAAGAAGCAGTTCATTCTTGTGGACTATGAGCTTGATTTGTTTAAGAAGATGCATGGGTTAAAGCAAGCAGGAAGATCAGTCCAAGAATATACAGAGGAATTTTACCGACTCTTGATTAGAGTGGGGCATGCAGAAGCAAATAAGGAGAAGGTTGCTCGTTATATCAGTGGGTTGCGACCTAGCATCCAGGAGGAATTAAGTCTGGTAAGAATGACCAGCGTTGAAGAGGCATACCAATTTGCCCTACGAGTTGAAGAGAAGATGAATAAAAGGTTTGAAGGAAGACAAAGAGGGCACGGTCAAGGAGGAAGGGGAAGTGGTAGATCATCTGGAGGCCACAATGAAACCCAAAAGAAAAATGAAGATGTGGGTACTAGCAGGAGCTAGAGGAATGAGGGTTTCAACCGCTCCCATGATCAAGACTTTGGAAATCAGAGAGGAAGAGGTAGAGGATGTGGACAAGGAAGAGGCAGCTTCTGTGGTACCTGTTTCCATTGCAATGAAGAAGGTCATCATTCCTTTAAATGTCCTCAATGACAAGGAAGGATAGATAGGAGAGCTGAGGGCCAAGCTAGGGTTGCTCATGTAGATGAGGATGCACAATCATCACATTTAGAGGATGCAGAAAGAGGAGAGACCTTGGTAAATCAAAGAGTCCTACTAAGTGGTGAGATTGAACCAGGACAATGGAGGAGTCTGTTTCATTCCAGATGCAAGTGTGAGGATAAATGTTGTGACGTGATCATTGATGGTGGTAGCACTGATAACTTGGTATCAGAAGAGATGGTCTCTAAGATGAAGCTCAAGAGGGAGAAACATCCCTAGCCCTATCAGATTTCTTGGGTAAAAGATGATCATAAGGTCCTGGTAAGTGAACAATTTTTAGTAAAATTCAAAATTGGGAGTTACCATGATGAAGTTCTCTGTGACGTTATTTTGATGGATGTTTTCCATCTATTGTTGGGTAGACCATGGCAGTTTGATAGACATGCAGTACATGATGGACATGCAAACACATACTCTCTGACAAAGGATGGAGTTCGCCATAAATTGAAGCCCATGAAAAAGGAAGGTGAAAAGGTATGTAGCAGTGCTAGGATTTGCCTTGTTGATGAAAGGAAGTTTTTAGATGGCATGAAACATCAGCATATGTACTATGCTTTGATTCCTAGGAAAGATATAGAAGGTAGTAGTGAAATACCATTTGAAGTTTTAGATTTACTAGGGGAATTTGGAGATATTATCTCTGATAATGTTCCAGATGGATTGCCACCAGTAAGGCAAATCAATCATCAGATAGATCTGATTCTAGGAGCTAGTTTTCCTAACAAGGCTGCTCTTAGGATGACTCCTACTAAAAAAGAGGAGCTAAATAGATAGGTTCAGGAGCTGTTGAGGAAGGGCTTGATTCGAGAGAGCTTGAGTCCATGTGCAGTACCTGCAGTACTCGCACCAAAGAAGGATGGAGAGTGGAGGATGTGTACAGATTCTCAAGCTATAAATAGGATAACCATCAAGTACCGATTTCCTTTGCCAAGGATGGATGATCTTATGGACTGCTTGAGTGGAGCTCAGTACTTCACAAAGATAGATCTCAAGAGTGGCTATCATTAGATACGGATTCGAGAAGGAGATGAGTGGAAAACAGCCTTCAAGACCAAGGAAGGTCTTTATGAGTGGTTAGTCATGCCCTTTGGATTGACGAACGCCCCAAGCATCTTCATGCAACTCATGAATGAGGTACTCAAGAAGTTCTTGGGAAAATTTGTTATTGTCTATTTGGATGATATTTTAATTTTTAGCAAGACTTTGGAAGAACATTTACTGCATATTCGTAGTGTCCTTGAAGGGCTAAGGGAAGAGCAATTGTTAATTAATCTGAAGAAGTGTACCTTTGCAAAAAGGGAGTTAGTCCATTTGGGGTTGGTTATATCACCTGAAGGTCTCAAAATGGATCCAGAGAAGGTAAAAGCCATCTTGGAATGGCCTACTCCAAGGTTTGCTACTGAGGTAAGATCATTTCATGGTCTGGTTAGTTTCTACAAAAAGTTTATTAAGAATTTTAGTGGCATATGTGCACCCCTAACTGATACAATAAGAGGGGATAGAAAAGAGTTCAAATGGACTGTAGCAGTTGCGAGAAGTTTTGAATTGTTGAAGAAGAAGGTGACAGAACAACCTGTGTTGGCACTTCCAGATTTTAGAAAAGTGTTCCAGGTGGATTGTGATGCTAGTGGCAGTGCTATTGGGGCTGTATTAAGCCAAGAAGGTAAGCCTATTGCATATTTTAGTGAAAAATTGAATGATGCAAAGAAGAAGTATTCTATTTATGATCAAGAGTTCTATGCAATAGTTCAGGCCTTAAAGAAATGGAGGCATTATTTATTGCCAAAGGAATTTGTTTTGTATACTGATCATCAGGCATTACAGAACCTAAATAGTCAAGGTAAATTGAATATGAGGCATATGAAGTGGGTAGAGTTCTTGCAGAGCTATACATTTGTGTTGAAGCATAGAAGTGGAAAATCTAACAGGGTTGTAGATGCACTAAGTAGGAGACAGTTGTTGCTTACGACAATGCAGGTTGAAGTAGTTGGGTTTGATGAACTCAAGAATTTGTACCCCGAGGATCCTGATTTTGCTGAAGCATGGAAAGCTTGTAAAGAACATATTTCTGTAGATAGAACCAAGTGGTTAGACTATTTGATTCAGGATGGCATGTTGTTCAAAGGAAGTCAATTGTGCATTCCAAGGAGTTCCATGAGGGAAAATCTGATTAAGGAGAAACATAGTGGAGGGATGGCAGGACATTTTTGTCAAGATAAGACCATTGCCATTCTTAGAGAACGTTATTTTTGGCATCAAATTTCACAGGATGTGAAGAAGTTTGTACAAAGTTGCCAGGTTTGTCAAGTTGCCAAGGGGTTTAGTCACAATACTGGCCTATATCATCCATTGCCTGTTCCATCAAGGCCATGGGAGGACATAAGTATGGATTTTGTTCTTGGATTGCCAAGGACACAAAGGGGTAATGACTCAGTATTCGTGATGGTTGATAGGTTCTCCAAAATGGCACATTTCATTCCATGCCACAAAACTCATGATGCTGTTCATATTGCAAACTTGTTTTTCAAAGAGGTGGTAAGACTACATGGTCTTCCAAGGAGTATAGTTTCTGACAGAGATACTAAATTTGTGGGATATTTCTAGAGGACATTGTGGAAAAAGTTGAGAACAAACTTGAAATTCAGTTCCACGCATCACCCACAAACTGACGACCAAACAGAAGTTTGGGCAATTTGCTGAGATGTTTAGTTGGGGATAAGCACAAGGGATGGGATTTGATTCTACCACATGCAGAGTTTGCTTATAATAACTCTGTAAATAGGAGTACTGAAAAATCACCATTCCAAATTGTATATGGGAGTAGCCCAAGGACTGCACCAGAATTGAGGAAGATAGAACAAGGGGAGAGGACAAGTGCTGAAGCTGAGGAATTTGTTGAACATATCAAGAGTCTACATGAGGAGGTTCAAGCACACATTACCAAGATGAATCAAGAGTATAAAGCTAGGGCTGATCAAAGGAGAAGACATAAGGAATTCCAAGTAGGGGATCTAGTCATGGTGCACTTACGAAAAGAAAGATTTTCAGCCGGTACTTACAACAAGCTGAAAATGAAGAAATTTGGCCCCTGCAAAATTTTGAAGAATCATGACTCACGAAATGCATATGAAGTGGAGCTGCCAGATGGTATTCACATTTCTCCCATTTCTAACATTGCAGATTTAACAGAGTATCATGATGGTGGTGCAGATGAGGTGCTGGTGTTAGAGCCATGTCCAATTCCTGCTTCTAAGAAGGAGGAGATAAAAGACATTCTAGATCATCGTGTGGGTAGGAGTACCAGAAATAGGCAGTATGAAGAGTATTTGGTCAAATGGAAAGGACGACTGATCGAGGACTCAACTTGGATTTCAGCAGCTAAGGTTTCCCATTTGGGATTTCCTCTACCATTCATAAAGTGACAGGGTCACTTTTCAATCTACCCTGGGTGTCTGATGCAGGAGCATCTAGAGGTATAAGGGCAATCCTGTGTCACCCAAAAAAATATACTTAGACTTAGTTTCTGTTTCATGTGTTTTCATTTTTGGATACCCATTTGGGTCAAATAAAGGTTCCAACTCTCACAGTTCCACTATCAGTGTGTTTGAAAATCTTGAAAAAATAGGAGCATGTAATTGGGCCATCATTTTGGTAAACTAGAAGGTGTGAATTGGCCAGATGAATGTAATCGTGATTTAGAGCATTCCAGAAAAAGAATCAGGTCAATAGGCCCCACTGTTTGAAAGTTATTGCAGTTTTTCGGGTTTTGGATGCCTCCTAAGAATGCTTCAAAGTTAGGTTAGGGGCATTAAATGACCATGAAAAGGGCCAAAAAATGGGGGACAAGCAAGGCTTATCCATAGGGCTATAGAGCGCTTCGAGAGCTTTCTGAAAATGTAAACAGTTCGTCAATCGGAGCTACGGTTCAAAAGTTATGCCTCCCAGAAGTTCGATTACCGTTTTTGGATTCTTCTAAATTTGCACTGACTTCTAACGCAGCTTCTGGAACCTTCTATTTGGTCGGTGGATGCCTACTAGCACTTTCTAGAATGTACTCCTAGTCCTTAACCCTCCGGGGTCTATTTAAGGAGATTTTGGACATTGTAAAAGGCAGTTCAGAGTGGAGTTTGAGAGGAGGTACTGAAAGGAGAAATTATCTCCAGATTTATGCTATTGTAAGCCCTTAGGGCATGTTCTGAAGTTAATTTTCTGTGTACTGTTTGTACTAGCTTATTTTCTCAGTTAATATAATTTCCCCTTTTCTGTTGTGTCCATTCTGTTCTTGGGTTGTGTCCCCATCAAAAATGGTCAACAGTAACCTTTAACAAAGTTTGCTCCTTGGTTTGTGTGCTTTCCCTATCTCCAGCCCCCTATATCTTTTGTGTCAGCCCCAATCTTCAACTCATTTTATTTTTTGCAGCTCTTGTTCTCTCATCCTAATGATGAATCACGTAGTGTGATTCGAAACGTTGATGACAAAATTTTTCAAGACAACCCAATCTAGAAGCAATACTAACAATTGGTAGCATCTTGCTAGTAGTTTTTTGTAAATTGGGTTTCCATGTTAAATCCTTATGTCAATTTATGTGATTGAATTTGTGATCACTCATGTTTACATTTTTGCAAAGTTCATTTGACCAAGGACAATTATATACAAAGGTTTGAAACATTCGATGATCTAATCAATGCATGAATATTATTTGCTAAGTACTAAAAAGTCTTATCTATACATTTGGACCTTGGATAATTGATTCAGCCCCCTCACATTTATTCTAAATTATTCCAACAGATCATTCTTTTCTCACCAGATTTATCCATGTGGCAACATACATGTGCATTACTATCCTAGTAAAGTTATACATAACTATCTTGTCACTACCTCATGAATTAAATTTTTAGCTTGAAAAAATAGCAGAGATGTAGTGCACAAACTATTTTATAACTATCACATCATTGTAACCTAAAAAAATACCAAGATATTAACACCGGAAGTGTTGTGCTTGACACTTACTCAACCTATCACCACTTTGCAACTTTCTTATAGTTGTCATTCTTGTCTATGGAGAAGTCACAATATTCTAATAGATCAATACATCACAACTTTTCTATTTAAAAGTAATTGTTATGAAGATTGTGGTGATACAACATTTGCAGTTGAAAATTAGTTAATCACATCCTTGCAACATGAAAAGATAACTATCCACCAAGGCCAAAGATGTTTCACTTTACTTTTAATCATGCCCTCACAACTTGAGTTATTTGAACATCAAATCTATATTGCAAAGTTGCACAATCCTTCACATTGATGGATCACACCCATAATCTCAAACCTTGAAAATAGACTAGAGATGCTACAATCCTCAACACATACCTACTCATGACTTACTAAAGGTAACACCTTGTGTGTTTTGCAATATTTCAAAACATTTAAGAAAAGACTTAGAAAAGGAGTCAGGATAATTCAATAGAATGAGGATTAATACAATGACATAAAAAGACCCAAGTTTTGACAAATAGGATAAAATTATCAATAATAAAACTAGTGCAATCCTTTGTAAAATAAGAGGATTAATATTTCCAAAAACATGGCAAAATATTTTATAACCTATCTAAAATAGGGCTAATATGTATCTCTACAAATTTTAAAATGGGCTTACTTTTTCCTTTAGTCTTTCAATAGCATTCAAGCAGCTTGGCCTCCATGTCATGTAGAGTGTCTTACAAGAGTTTGGAGGTCATGAAATTCCACTTGGTTTAATGGACAAGGTACAAAAATTTCTCCTTTAGCCTTCTTTCCCTTACTGATCTCCTTATTTCTTCAATTAGGTCTTGTACCCTTTTTAGGCCTTAATTTGGTCTTTGATTCTAGTTTTTGGGACTTAACTAAATTTTTTTCCAAAGGGCCTTCCAAAGAAATTTTGATTCTAGATACCCATTTGGGAGCATTATAAGATTCTTCTATTTTCATATCTCCATGTAGTTCATACATGCCCTAACTCCAACTTGAGGGTTTATAGGCTTCTCAAGACTTTCTTAACCTATGATTGGTTCAAGACCTAAAAAAATAATTAAATCCATTCAACTAATCTTCAAAAACCTTCCACACCATGTCTAGACACTAACCAAAATCCTTGAATCATTGGATTAATTCATTTAATCACCTCTTATAAGAATCAACTCTATATTATATGTTTGCACCTAGTTGGGTTACTAAATAACTTGCCTAGAGGAAGAATTCAAAATTTAATGCTTGACATTTTTGAGCCCTGTATACATGAAAACCTAATCTATGAGGAGCATGTGTAAACAAGAAAATGTTAGTAGCATCTGCATATATCAAGATTTGAATCAAACAAAGAACTCCTAACTATCATTGTGTTTTACTATACTAATGCAACCAAAAGAAAGAACCCCCACGCAACCTCGAAGCAACTCAACAAGGGCACCCAAATGAGACCTTGTTGGTGTGCTCAAAATTGAGGGATGTGGATGTGCTAAATGAGAAATATGAAAATCAGTATGAACCTATGCTAAATGAGTGAATAACACCTCAAGAAATGGCTATGGAAGCAACCATTATTGAAAGTATTCAAGGATAATGGAGATGGATGGAAGAAAAAAAACTAAGTTATCAATTTGAATGAAATGAATCTAAATCAACTATCAAAGGCTACCACAATGCATGGAAAATCTCTAAAAATCTCTAACACTATACTAACATGATAACAATTCAATGGAGGAGATTAAAAATGTCTGAGACAAGGGCTCTATTTATAGGCTTGAGGGAGACCTTGAGGAAGTATCATCTATGTGGCATCTGGATAAGTGCCACAAGGGAGACACATGGGGTAAAGGACAAGCCATGCAAAAGTCAAAAGGAGGCTTTATGATTTGGGTGACTCAAGATTTTCTCACACATGTGTGAGCAACCTCGAGGAAAGGAGTTGGGGACAAGGATGTAAGAATCCTTTTGGAGAATTTAATGAAAAAGGGGCTCCTAGGGATTGAGTTGTTCACACATGTGTGAGAAGCTACTTAAGGGCTAAAGGGGGGTTTAAAAGCAAGCTTAGGATTAATAAAGTGGGTTTAGCAAGTGGGTAGACTTAGAAGGATGAGAGTGATGGGTGGTAGACTGGGTTTTATGTGGGAGTAGGATTAAATCAAGTACGGATTTAACTTAATCATAGGATTAGAGAATTTAATAAAGTGGAGGGATTTAAATAAATTTAACACATTAGAGAGGTGCATTTAAATTAAATTTAAATACCTTAGGAGAGTGAACCTATTTAGTTAAATAAGTAGAAGAATATGATCAATATAATTAATTAGTGAATAATCAATTATAGTATCAAGGGAGATATTAAAATTAATTAATACAGTATTTGGGACAATTTTAAGCATCTATATTTCCCCCTCTTTGATGTAGTGTTGGACTGATATTGCATCAAAGAAAATAAAATATAGGTTGTCCTAGAGAGGAGAGGAGTTCGAGGAGTCATGTAGTAGTATGATAAGGGAGGAGGGTCATCCCTTGAGAAAATAGGGAAAATGGACCTATTTTGCCCAATTTTCTCAAAATAGAGCATGGGAGGAAAAAGGATTGAAAGACATAAATTAGAATTTTGCATGACTTGTGGGATAGACAAGAAATGATCACTTGCCCAAAAATATATGGATAATGAATCTAAATCCATCCTAGCTACATGATATTGAGGGATTTAATTGTGTTCATATGAGAGAGCACACCATAGTTTGATTTTGCAAAATCAGTTAAGCATCAGATGCTATAGTAGCATAGATGACAAGGTTCCTTTGCATGGACTAGACTCTCAAACATAATGTATATTTCATAGCTATGATGAAACAAATGACATATACATACTGGAAAGGTTTGGGAACACCCAAAGTCTTTTTAGGGATCTTGTTGGAAAGTGTGCTAACCCATTGCCCCTAGTGAGAAATGCATAACCATAACTCATAAATTGAAATAGATATGCCAAAGAATCAATAAAATAGATCATACTACAAATGACATGTGTAGTCAATGTAATCCACTCAAAAATCACCAAGATATTGATGATTGAGGAAAACCTTAGGAGGCAACCACTAACACACAAAAAAATGAAATCAACATAAAGACCTCCTAACCAAGTAGTCATTTAGTCCACAATTCTTGCCATGAACTTGATTTTGATGGTAAAATTTGATATTCCAATTTAGGAAGGAATCATACTAAAGGGAAAATATTTATCATCTGATTGAATGATGTTGAATTGTTTGTGATTGGTTCACTAGAAATTATAGTGAAAGGAACAAGTTTCTCAAATCATTTGATCTCAGTGTGATTTTGTGTATGTTCAATTTACAATCACTATTTTTATAATCTCACTTTGATGAGATAAAGCTCAATTTCATGAGAAGAGATGATGAATAGAATAATTTGGACACAAAGGTGGATGAATTAAGAGCATGATTGAATTAACATAATGATTGTGATAAGCTTGGTTTAGAAGAAAAATATAGTTAGATAGTATGGAAATTGATTTGTATGGAATGATTAGATGAAGGGAATGTGATTAGATTATAGGATAAATGAATTGATAGCATGAATTGGAAGAAGTAAAAAATTGATGGAAGATGGAATATATTAGAACCAATGAAAAGGGAGAACCAAGGAATGGTAAATGGATGGGAAGAGTGGGGGGACTTTTATGGATGAGATGATATATAGATGAAATGAAAGGCGAAAGATTATGGAGGACCAAAGTAAATGGTATCAGACAATGGGGAGCTAAGGACCATGTTTCAAAGGAGTTAAAATGCCCCATTTCAAGGATGTGAAAATGGAAGGAAATATGGTGGGACGGGATGCATGGAAATGGACAGATGGTGTGTATGGAGGAAATGGAGGTTCATGAATTGTTTCAAGAGAATATATGGATATTATTACTTTTTTGTTGTTATTTTTGGTTCTTCTAGTTTTTTATCACAAGAAAAGATATGAGAGTGGAAGGGATATGAATATGAAATGGAGGAAATGTATGGGATAATCAAGATTAAGGACATATGAAAGGAGGAAATGAATCTAAAAAGGATGATGGATAAAAGATATGGACATGATGTCAAGATCAATTATGTGAAAGTATGGTGCGAGTATATAGGATAATGTGTGGATAATGAGAAAGAGATATGGCAGGTACATATGGATCAATGAAAGGAAAATGATAGTCAAGATCAAAGTTGGAAAAGGCAGATGGAAATATGGAAGATATATAAGGCAGTGCAGTATGGATGAAGCTTGCCCCTGGTATAGAGTGTATGTGGAAAAGGACAAGTGAATGGATGGATAAGTGGAATCTGAAGACATTGGATACATGATAGGAAAATAAAGGTATGACTCAAGCATCTAGATACATGGATGGTATCCCTTGATAGTTATTTCTCTTTATTTGTTATTTTCAAGGAATTTTTATAATTTTCTCATAGATGTTGGTAAGATGGTGAAAAGAAGGAAAAAATGGATTGGGAAATGGAGGTCAAGGACTTATGAAAAGGTTTGGATTAAGGGGGTGGACTGCTTGGGAGGAGGAGATAGTTGATGGATGCTAGGTTGGAAGACTTGTCAATGAGTGAATGAAGGAGGTGGAAAGATTGTCATTGACACACACCTTGAAGGGTGATGGAAAGGAAGAAATTTTGGAGGATATGTAGGAGAAATTTTGAATTTTGGGATATAGGGACCCATAATAGATGAAAGAGACTATTGATTTAGGATAGTGAATTTTGGGACATAAGGACCCAAAATAAAGTTGGTAAATGGAAGTTTTTAGGATTTATGAATGAAGGAAGCCTTTGGATTAGTGAAATTGGATTCTATTTTGAACTTTTCTTTTAGATTTGTTTCTTGATTAAGTAGCTTTGGAATCCACATGATTTTTGCATTTTTTATTTTTAGTCTTTATGGCCTTCTGATTTTTTCCTTCTTTTGGATTGTATTTTTATTTTCTTGAACTTTTCTTTTAGAGGGGACATGTTGATCCTTGTATTTATATGGATTTTTAGCTTCATTCACTTTATCTTTGGCATCTAATTTTCTTCCATTGGCCATGGTACATGTGCATGAAGATAAATGGTATTGAGAGAAGGTGGATGGAATTATGGTGGAAGGAATTCAAGGATGTGTGCCTTTTTTGATCATTAATAGGTATATGAGGGGATGAAGTGGAAAACATGGATATGGTGGATGGATGTATGTAAGGACCCAAAATAGATGGAAAGGTAAAAGGTTTTGGATTTTGGACACAAGGACCCAAAATGGATGGAAATGGGGACGGCAGGGGATTATGGATATAAGGTCCCAAAATGGACCTGGAATATGGATTATGGGAACATTTAGGTTTGGATGGAGGAACTTTGGATTTGGAAGGAGTGGAAGTCATACCAACTTCTTGATGCATTCTTTGTTAAATGAGATACTTATTATTCTCAATGCAAGATGTGAGTCCATTTATACGAGCTTCATGAATGGATTGGATTGGTTTGATGGGATCTATTGGAGGATTTGGATCATGAGAGGAGTTATGAGGGATAATAGGATCGTGAGATGGATTTGAATTATGAAATGAAAATGAAGGGGTACTTGGATATTGACTTATAAGAGGATTATGCGGTGGAATGATTGGATCATGAGATGGAATAGAATCATATAATGGAGTGGAGGGAATAGAACCATTAGATGGAGTGATTTTATTTTGACATGGAGGAGTATTAGTGGATGGAGTGGAAGGAACATCTTCATGAAATGGAGGATCAATGGATGCTAACTCTTAAGATGGAGGGGAATTAGTAATGGGTGAAATAGAGATAATGTCTTTATCTTGATTAGGAAGGTAACCATGAGATGGATCAAGAGGGATAAATGGATTTTTAGGAATAAGGAAATTATGGGATGGGGAATGTCTTAGATCTAAAGGAGAGGAGTCGTCCATAATGGAATTCTTTGGAACAAGTTCTAGACATGGCATTGGGTGTATGACTTTGGGTGTTTGGATTACTTTATTTTTGTTTTTGTAATTAGAAAAACTTTCTACCAATGATTGTGGGGCAAAGACATACTTATTACAAGGTGAGGATGATGTTGATTTTAGAGGATTAGGATTGTGTGATGATTGAGAGCTAGGTAGGGGATTGGGATGATGGTTTTGGACATTAAGCTCTAAGTATGGGGAATTACATGGGGGACTTGGGTTGGATGGGACATGAGGATTATGAACTTGTAAACATAGGGGAAGAGGACACATGTTTTGGAAGGTAGATTTTTTCTTTTGACCCCCATTTTGTAGACTAAGGACATAATTCTTGAGCTCTTCAATTTCTTTTCCAATGACATTTATGTTTGAGAAATTATGTGATCTATGACTAAAATCATATGTGGATGAATGATAATGAGGTGGATTTCCCTTATCAAAGGTGGAGGAACAATAATAAATGTGAGATGGACTAGACTGGACATGCAAATTTGAGGATTGATTTAGTACGTGGGTTGAATGAGAGATATAACTCCATATTGCCTTTGAATATCTTCAACCATTTGTTTAAGCCAATTCTTATCCATGAACTTAGATGAGGAGTGGTGAAAGATTTGATGATGTACGAAATATGACCTTAGGACTAGGAGTAATTTTTGACTTTGTTTTGATTTAATTTGGATATGATTTGATTTGATTTGATTTGATATTGGATTAAGGTTTGAGATAATCTTGATGTAATTAAAGACCTTATGATATTTCAAACAATTGGATGTTGGATTTGGATAATGATATCTTCTTCCACTTGGAGATGGAAAAATGATCTCAAGTTGGAATAGGATATACAATAGATGACTCAATACTTAGCGATGGAAAAATATCCCAAGTGGGAGACTACAACTATGATAAGTTTGTTTAAGGATGAAGGTCTAATATCACATTTTTGAAATATCTTTCTACCTAAAGATTGGATTGAATCTCGATGAAGGAGAAATATGATTGAATATAGTTGGATATAGATCAATCAAGATAATTAGGATTAAAGTCCAAGAATTATGATGGTGCTCCTAAGTCCAAAGTAGAATATTTTATGAAAACTTGAATTAGAAGAGAATAGACAAAAGATGAAAGATAGATTTTTGGATAAAGATGTAAATGGATTGAATTAGGAATTGATTAGAAAGAAATTAATTTTACAAGGGATTGGATTGGAATGATTATGATTTGAAATATTGGATTAAGGAAGAGCTATGAGATTGTATAAGGAAATTAGATATTGATCTGAATAATAAAACATGAGTAGAATGAAGATTAGGAATTCGATTGAATGATTAAGAAGATGATAAAATGATTTGAGATGATTAAGAAAAAAGATGCATGATGGTGATGAATTTTATGGATAGAAGAAGTGATTTTGGATTGATGTGGAAAACTTGACTAAGAGGATTTAAAACAAGATCTTGTTTTTTGTTGTTTTTGATATTTTTGAGATTTTTTTTGAATTTTGAACTTTTATGATGTTTTTGTATTTTTGAAGTTTTAAATTTTTATTTTCTTGGGAATTTTTTGAAATATAACATGCAAAGAAAACAATGATATATATACAAGGAAAGTTTGGATGGTTCATCCCCTTTTGGCTAAAAATGGGGAACACTACAAACACTCTAGCATGTCAAACAAACCAACAATCCAATAAGGCTTCAACTAGGATGTGCAAGCTCAACTAGGGGTATCCTTGATATACACAAAGTATGTGAGGCCCAAAACCGTAGATGAAAAAGAATAATGCTACATAGCTGAGAGGAGATGGTAACAACCAAAATCTCCACCTTCACTTTCTAAAGGTATAAATTGCTTTGGGGCTTAGCCAAGAGTAATAAGATTCTACTTCCAAGAAAGGTGTCTTTAGATTCACCTCCTATAATTTATACTTCATTAAAACAAGGGAGTTGAGGTCATCTCTTGAGGTTGTGAAATCCCTAAGCAAGCCTCCTAAAAGAAGAAAAAAAAGACCACTTATTTCTTATGCACTCAAGATCACCTGAAGGTGAGAGAGGAGTGAGTGGTAAGTGGTCTTGGGTTTAAAAAACACTCATTCTTTCCCAACAGAGCTTTAGGTTTTTATAATCTACTCTTGAAGAAACTTGTGTTTAGCATGCAAAGCTCTTTCCAACTTACAATGTCATCAACATAATAAATCAAGAGTTCATCAACATAATAAATCACGAGCTCATCAACAAAAATAAATCGATCAAAATCAACATAAGAAAATTGATAGGATAGGGAAAGCTTTTTTATGTCACTCAAGATTGAATGTAATCATTTTAAGCACCAGAATTAAGTGTTTCATTGCAATGATTCTTTGATCTTTTAGGCATTCAAGAGTGTGCATTAACATTCATTCCAATGAAAGCATGTAGATTTATTAGGCACTCAAGATTGTGTTTGAACAATATTCATTCAATGAAAGATTTCAATTCTTTAGTGACATTCAAGATTGTGTTTTAGCAACATTAATTAAATGAAAGATTTAAATTCCTTGAAGATATTCAAGATTGTGTTTTAGCAGTATTCATTCAATGACATATTTTTTCAATTTACTAAACATTCAAGAGTGGATTTGATTTTACCCAATTTAAGCACATTAATTCAAAGGATAAGTGATTAAATCATAGAAGTTCATTCCAAACACTAATTCTAAAGTCCTCCAAAGTCTGCTTCCTACAAAAAAAATTGATCAGTAATCCCTGTATATAAAGTAAATGACGAGGTGAATATCAAGAATCCTTCAAAAATCAGAAAATCTACCAAATAATAGAGATGACAAAATATAGTCATACATGAAAAAATAGCAGAGATGATTAAATGCAAATGGAAAAATAGAAAGAAACAAGTTATAGCTGATACTTACAATTTGTAGATTGTATACAAAATTATAAAATCACAAATGCCAAACCACGTAGATGACAAAACTGTAGATGTCGAAATGCATTGATGTCAAAACTTGCAAATGAAGAAAATTTGTAGACCCTCAAATGTGCATATGACAAACTGCATAGAAGACACACTGTATAGATGAAAAACTATGTAGATGATAAAGTATGTAGATGAAAAATTATGTAGTTGACAAAATGTGTAGCTAATAAATTGTGCAGATGCCATCTTTGCATAGATGAAAAATTACATAGACAACAAAATAAGTAGATGAAAAAATTCATAGACAAAGTTTGGAAGCAAAGACGACAATTCATCTATGTAGAAGACACTGTGTTGGAACAGAGATGACAATGCACATTTTTTTCCAGAAAGTTACAAATCTTACAATTTTTAGGTGTGAAAAAGGGACAAGGGTCCCATTGGACATGCCAAAATGTATACGTGAAAACCTAATCTATCAAGAGTACACATAAATAAGAAAATGTTAGTAGCATGTGCATATATCAAGATTTAAAGCAAATAAAGAACTAGTAACTATCATTGTGTTTTAATATACTAATGCAACCAAAAGAAAGAAATCCCATACAACCTCAAAGCATGTCAACAAGGGCACCCAAATGAGACCTTGTTGGTGTGCTCAAGATTCAACGATGTGAACGTGCTCTCCTCAAAAAGAACTATTGAATCCAAAGATGATGAAAATATGAATATAAGCATGAACCTATGATAAATGAGTGAAGAACACCTCAAGAAATGGCTATAGAAGAAACCATTCCTGAAAGTGTTCAAGGATAATGGAGATGGATGCAAGAAAAATAACTAAATTACCAATTCAAATGAAATGAATCTAAATCAACTACCAAAGATTAGCACAATGCATGAAAAATCTCTAAAAAGCTCTAACACTATACTAGCATGATAACAATGCAATGGAGGAGATTAAAAATGTTTGAGAAAAGGGCTCTATTTATAGTCTTGAGGGAGACCTTGAGGAGGTGGCATCTATGTGGCATCCACATAGGTGCCACAAGGGAGATAGATGGGCTAAAGAACAAGTCATGCAAAAGTCAAAAGTAGCATTCATGATTTGGGTGGCTCAAGATTTTCTCACACATGTGTGAGCAACCTTGGGGAAAGAAGTGGGGAACAAGGATGTAAGAGTCCTTTTGGATAATTTAATGAAAAAGGTGCTCCTAGGGATTGAGTTGTTCACACATGTGTAAGAAAATACTTAAGGGCTAAAAGGGGGTTTAAAAGGGAGCTTAGGATGAACAAAGTGGGTTTACCAAGTGGTAAGACTTAGAAGGATGAGAGTGATGGGTGGTAGACTAGGTTTTAAATGCATTAGGGAAGTGAACCTATTTAATTAAATGAGTAGAAGAATATGAAAAAAAATAAAAAACTAAAAATTATATATATATATATATATATATATATATATATATAAGACTTAGAAGGATGAGAGTGATGGGTGGTAGACTAGGTTTTAAATGCATTAGGGAAGTGAACCTATTTAATTAAATGAGTAGAAGAATATGAAAAAAAAATTAAAAAATAATATATATATCTTTAGTGGCTTGCCACTTTCATCTAAAAAAAATAAATTACAGTATCAAGAGAAATATTAATAAATTAATATGGTGTTTTTGGATGATTTTAAGCATCTATAGAACCCAACCAAAACTTAAATATGGTATATTTCCCACTCTTTAAATTTTCTAAGGTTCATTAAAAGTCAACAATGGAAAACTAAGAAAGAGGCATTCTTTTCATAAATTCCTAGATCAATCTAGTGATACTCCAATGACCTTTGGATTTTTATTGCACTCCCGAACCTAAACCCCAACACACACCAAAGAAAAAAATGAAATAACACAAGCAACACTAACTATCTATGATGAAAAACAACTTATTTCAATCCATATGGTACAAGATGCTCAAATTGCAATGTTACTATACACAAAATTTGTAGAAACATGAAAGCTTTTGGTATTCAAATTTGCACTCAAAGGAATCCAACCTTATACAATGACCGAGGATGGCTTAAATAATCTTACGTTAATGGTTCCAACTAATTCCCAAGCACTCCTAACTGCTTTGCATGAAGTTGCAACTTCTTGCCAAATCTAACAAATAACTTGTCAATGTTGCAAAGTTATCATTGAAAAGATCATCTCTTTCTTCTTGCACTCAAGGAGCTACATAATAGTATTTAAGGTATTTCCAACCTATTCGGACTCTAAACATTCCTTACTAACCTTTACATCATGATGTCTCACACAACCAACATTTGCACATTTGAGATCAATTTTCCCAAATTGAGCAATTTTTTGCCAAATTTGACACAAATACATATTTGAATCACTATCCCAAATCAAATGATGCATGGGGATTCACAAATATCCCTTATCCTCATTATGACAAACTTTTGGCCTTACAAGCCAAAATTGTAGGGTTTTTGCACATCTAACCCTACACTAGAATAACTATGCTAGAAGAAGAAATAACAATGTTAGTACAACATAGTATGAGAGCATTGATTAAAAATTTGTAAAGGAAGGAAATGTATATAACAACAAGGTATGGAAGAAAAATGATC
Organism: Cupressus sempervirens; assembly: GCA_028749045.1. NCBI lineage: Eukaryota > Viridiplantae > Streptophyta > Pinopsida > Cupressales > Cupressaceae > Cupressus > Cupressus sempervirens. Next base: position 116,219,612 of record CM053784.1, read on the forward strand.
ATATTAATGTAGAGAACCAAGGGAAAGTAGTGTCAAGCATTGAACCCTTAACTTCAACCTAAATAGCTATCATAGCTATAGTGAAGCATTTCATCAGAAAAATCATCAGACCCCAAATTTGAAGAGTTAAGCTATGTGAAGTTAATATTAGGTACGTAAGGCATCATGGATTCTACATCTAAGTTCACATATGTTTATGTAAAGATCAAGATAATCTCTATAAGATTAGGCATGTTATATTAAGGTCATTTAACTTTTTGTACTGAATGCACTAATGAAAAAAGTAACACTTAAGGATATAAAGGGTAAATTGGAGCTCATTATTTGATTAGTTGAAGTTATCAAAGATCCAAAGTCATGGAGTTAGAAGGAGATCAATCTAATTTCAAAGCGATTGCAAAAATCCATATTGTGATCAATTAAAAGGTAGTTTACACATTACAAAGTTATTCTTTATATTTTTTATTGGAGTATATAGATCTTGGATAAGCCATAGGTCTATAATGCTAAGGATAGGCATTGATATCAGTTAAAGAAATACCCATTTATATCTATGGAGGACTATCCTTCTGATGTGTTTTTGCAAGCCCTTCAAGGTGTTACACATAGAGAAGATAAGGTTATACATAAATTGCAAATTTGAGATCACTAGTAATGAGGATATATGGAAAGACATAACTAAGATATAAAACAAAGATAAGACTTTGAAACTTAAGTTTTCACATTTAAAAAACCTAAATATACTATAATAAATGGACTACAAAGAGTTTGAGGAACCTAAGTAGATAGGGATAGTTCTTAGCGTAATCTATGACCAATTCTTCTAGATAGGAATAAGCCAACTATGCTTACAAAGGAATTGATTCACCTTGTTACTAGTATAGCTCTACTTGCAACTAAGATGGTTAAGAAAGAGGTGGAGACAAACACTAGTACAAAATGGGACAAGAGAACAATAGATTTTTAGACATAAGAAAACAAGACGTGAGAGTAAAGTCTAAAATACTAGGGTACAAGGTGCACTATACCACAAGAAACAATTCAGTTTATGCTAGTGCCATAGAAAAAACTTATGAAATGGTTGTGGAAAAAGAACACTTTGACATCTGTGAGATTCTAAGGAAAAAACTACTAATTGAGAAATTAAGAAGAATTAAACATGATAAGAGACATCATTTAGGTCTAGTTCATTAATCTTGCATATATTATTTCATATTATGCACAAGTTTCTAAATATACACCCTCATGCATGAACATATGATAAACAAACCATCGAATTGATAACTAAGCACCACAACATGTAGTATATAGGAGATGTCAGTTCAGATCTATTTGGAATGTTAAAGGGTTTTCAAATAGAAATGAAGTAGAGATACATAATTCCTAGGATAGTGGTAGAAAAGTATGTAGAAACCATTTATTTTATGGTAGAGATAGATGTTACTTGCATGGAGGTTATTGAGCCTAGAGAGATATTTATTCATTTACTTGGCTATGAGGTAGAACACAGAGTGTGAGAATAATATGAAGAAGTGATGCTTGCATCACCTAGAGACAAGGAAGCTGAAAGATGAGGTACTTACAAAGAAAATTTCAGTCAAGTTAGATAGGAACTTTACAAAGGAACAAGAAAGGGGAAATTTGAGAAGATATCATTAAAGGAATGAATTAGTAACAAGGAATGGCCAGAAATAAAGATGCAAAGTGAAGTTCCCTCAAGGGATAAGTTAAAGAGTAGAAGTGTAGAACCTTTCAAGGACATAGATACATAGATAGTTCAGGTGCTAGATACACCTAACATAGAGATGACAAAATTTGAGATCACACCTCAGCCTTGCCAAGCCATAAGGATGTCTACAAGGATTCCTCCTTTAGTGAGGTTAGATAAGATTTTTGAGAAGACATCTACTAGAGCCACAAGGTAGAAGGAAAAGGCCCAAGGCCAAGCCCCAAGAAATCCAAGGTCATGGAAAATAAGATTGATAAAGAGAAAATATCAAACAAAATAATGGATGAGCCTAAGACCACACAAACTCATGAGGCACCAAAGCTTAATATTAAAGAAGAAAGGGAAAAATGGAAGCCGAACATCAAGAAGATCACTACAAGGATCAAGATTAAAGAAAAAATAGATCAAGTCAAGAAGTACTACATAAGGTATGATGAGAATTATTAGTATATTATTGAAAATTCCATTATTAAGTACTTGTTAAAATTCAAGAGAAATCTTGTAGAGATCAAGGGTGACATTCCAAACCCTATATTTGATAAGTTGGATATGAGAAGTCAATGTGCTTTAGAGGAGGACAAGAAGATAAGAGAGGATAAATTTTATGAGCTCTATAGACTTATTACTTTTGATGAAATCAAGAGAATTCTAGAAAAGGCCAGACCAAAAATGAGAACTAAGATGAGGTTAGTCAAGATAATCGCAGGTTTATATGATGAGATAGAAAAAGAAACAAATAATGACTTAATTGAGGTTTTAAATGAACCTTGATCTAGCACATACCACTTTACTAAGTTTTCACACAAGTCAGTTTGAATCACCATAAGCAAGCAATCAATCAAGTCTACTAAGGAAATTGGTGATGTTAGTCATTTTTATAGTACTAGTAAGAAACCAAATTTCTATGTGATTGACATTTACACTTGATACGACCCTTGAGGACAAAGAAGTAGATCAAGATATATTTGAGGATAACTTAATAAACACTGAAGATATTTAAGACATTATGATAAAGGCTATAGAGAAAGTAGAATAAAATGATGATGATAAAGATGAACAAGAAAAATACAAGAATAGAGACCACATAATGAGATTGTTACTAAATCAAAGATTAAATCTATGAAAAATAAGGTAAACCTTCATTTATCATAGAAGATGCTAGTACTCAAGAGGTAAATCAAACAACTACACCATCATTATAGATGATAGTTACACAAGGTAACATCACAATAATGATAGAGATAAGAGAGAAGGTACTTGACACTACACCTCTTACACCCACTTTTTCTCTGAAACCATTGTTGGCAAGTCATTCTAGTCAAAATATTTCAAGCATAGTCAAGGAAGACTTAGACGAGATGATTTTATGAGCATAGCATTAATATATTTTTTAAAGAAAAAGACATATAAAAAAAGAAGTATAAGAGGCATACTAGGATATTGAAACAAGTACTTGATAGACTTCAGAAGACTATGGCAATAAAGAAAGTACTGGAAAGTAAAAATGTCACCAAACAAGAGTGATAGAGGAATTTGATATACACTACTCATCACTTGTGGAGACAAGTAAGGTAAAGGATGAGAGAGAGTTTGAAGTAGAACAATTTTATAAGGTTTGTGCAAGTAATGCTAATGATGTTCAAGTTATTGGTGAATGCATTAAGGACATAAAATGATGTGTTGAAGAGGGAAACAAAATGTACAACACCTATACAAAATCATTCAAGTATGTTGAAGATGTTACTAAATGCATTAGATAGGATGAGGAAAAACTAGAGAACTAGTTGACAAATTTGCAAAGAAAGAATTAAGTGTGGTTGACATAGACAAAGTAGTAAGTATTAGCTTTGATACCATCAATGTTTTATAAAAGAAAAAGGGAAGAGTATTGGGAAGATTTGAAATAGTACAAAGTCTCCTAACCCCCAAGCTTGAGTTGTTATAGAAGCAACCACAATTATTGGAGTGTTCTAAGAAGACATATGA